>CM038797.1:22107726-22321856 GCA_021764765.1 Vicia sativa
GATCAATTTTCGAAAATTGCTGGCCTTTGTGAGTTACTTGAGTCTCAAGGAAAGAATAAAAATTAATCTTTCAATTAATTTTGATTTTATACTTTATTTTTAAATTTAATTTGCATTTAAATGAATAAATTCCAAATTAAATAGAAAAATAAATCAAAAATTCGTGGCATTGGGCTTGGATATTCCTAATTGTATGAGGAATAAGTTTGGATGAAGAAAAAGCAAGCCCATTTGCAAAAAATTTGATTTTTAGAAGTATCACTCTTTGTGCATTCCTTCAAAATTGCCCAACTTGTGAATGGTGCATCTTGCTCAAATTTTCACATTTTTGAGTGTTCTTGGACTTTTTGGAAAGCTCTAAGAGTCCTCTAACCAACCGTTTTGGTCTCATCTCAATTGGAGTTACCATGCTCAATATATCTTCAAAACAAAAAGTTGACTTTTTGTTGACTATGAAAATGACCTGTAATGTTTTGAGCTATACCTCTCAAATGAAGCATTTTTTGGACATTCTTGTGAGACATGAAGTTGTAGAGAATTGAATTTCCTTCAAAACAAGAGGTGGTGGAAAAATTTCTGAGAAAGTATGAGAAAGTTATGATTAGTCAAAGTTCAGTTGACTTTTCACCTAGAAACCCTAATTTAGAAAGTTGGACTTTTGAGCAAATCTTGATCAAATGATGAATGTAACTTCAAAATGAGGATGTTGACCAAAAATTATGAAGTTTGACTGTATGTTGACCACAGTTTACTTTTTGTCCAATACAACTGATTTTTAACCATCTGAGCAATTATGCGAAACTTGACTTGTGAGGCTTGAAACTTGACATGGAGAATCTTTGAAACATATGAGGAGGCATGAAGACCATTGGAGATATTGGAAGTCCATCTTGACCTGAGAGATACCAAACCCTAGTTTGGGTTGATTGTCTAGGAGAGAGTTTGTCTGATCAACTCTTGAGGAATCTTTGAGTATAGATGTATGAAATCTCTTGAGTAGATGGAGGGCAAATTTTGGGGTATGACATAGGGCACCAAGGAAATCACATATTTGAGCCATTTGAGTTGCCAATTGTTGATAGCTCTGAGTAGAATTCTGGATTAATGATATAATTATGATTCCCATTTGCTAAGTAAACATGTTGACCATTTCGTGAATACTTTCATCCATCTTATGCCTCATAACGATGATAGAACTTGTGGTGAAAGTCAGGATCGCTTGGGACGAAATCCCATTCCTATGGGACGACCAAATTGGTTTCTCATAAGTTCTGATCCATGGTAAGGTGAGAATGTTGATGTTTTATTTTCAACAAATCTCAAAACATTACTATGTAAGCCTGCCATCATTGATGTTGGCGTTCCATAGATTCGTTCTCCACCATACATAGGCATTGCGAAAATGGGTATATATGACCCAAAAGCAATTTCCATAGTCAATCTTAGAGTCACAGGCTGACTCTATGAGATTATCGACCCACTTTGGGCATTCAAAGACACAACCGCGATGCTTGACGTGGATTCACCAACGTCATATGAATATGAAGCAATTATTTCCCATTTGGATTAGTGTTTCTAGGATCCGTCATTTTCTTACCACTTCTCAATTCCATGCTGTAATACGGTGAACTGACTTTGAGATTTTTGTATCGCAAATGTGCGGATAGCAAGAGTCGCCACCGACTTTTCTTTTATCCAATTAAGGGAAGGTGAAAAGAACAGGAAAAGACCTTCGTTAGATTCTGAGTAAGGGAGAAGGTTATGAAAAGGGAAGGTATTAGCACCCCTTTCCATCCGTAGTTATCTACGGGCTCTTAGTTGCTCTTAGATCATTTTAAAATTGTGCTTTCTGTGTGTTTGAAAAAAATGTTTTGAAAAGGGCATTTCGCTTTGACTTTGTAATGATTCATGTAGGAATGTATACAAAGTGTTCGGAAATGCTTCATTTTGAAAAAGAGTTTGAACTTTGACAAAAGTGTGAGGTGTGAAAAGTATTTTTGATAGAGCAAGCAACTAAAAGTCTTATTACCTACTCAGAATTGGTCATTTTTGTGTTGTTTTACGTTCCTTTAGAATAACGCTATCCATACCATTAGTTGGTAGGTAACTCCATTCGTTGGATGTAAGCGGGGTATTCGAAGGGACATCGGATGGTCATAGAAAGCAACTTGTAGGAAGTATCCTAGCACATTCGAAGGGACTATCATCATTTTTCGTAGGCGACAATCGAGGGTCAAGATCGTGTATTCGTAGGCGACACCATGGGTCTATGATCTTTGTATCGAAGGGACTATGATGATTTGTTTTGAAGGCAACGGTGCTAGAATACCTCTACGTTCGAGGGACTTGACCATTTGAATTCGTAAAGGCAACGAGAGAGAATTACCCTAAGGGGTGCATGTGTGAAAAGAGTGTGTCAAATTCAGATATTTTTATCTTGGAGTTATGATTGGTCTATGTTGATTTTAATCTTGCCATACACGCCTAATTACTAGCAGTTTATAGGGTGCGGAAATTAAATTGCGGAAATGTAAAGTGCGGAAAGATAAATCTTACGCTATTACATGGCTTTGGGGCAGATACATAATTGAAAGTGCGGAAAATAAAAGTCCTAATTAAACTATTACATCCCATAGGCAATTACATAATTGGAAAAAAGAAAAGCGATAAAAATCGTCCGAAACGGTATAACCTGTGAAAAGATGCAAAATCGGAAAACGGAAGAAAATTGCATAAGAGGAAAATGTCAGTAAAAATAAGTATTTTTGAATGAGAATTTTTTTTTGTGTTAGTAGTGACATTAATATGATAAAATAATTTTTTGGGAATTTTTGTAGTTAATTTGACAATTTAAAAACAATTAAAAGCTATTTAAATGATTAATTAGCAATTAAATTAAATATGCATGCAAAAATAATAATTTTAATATTATAAATTAAATAAACATTTTTCTGATAATTATGCAAAAAATAAATATTTTTGGTGTTTTTTAAATGCATGATAAAAATTATTAAAGATAAAATAAAATGCATGGAAAATATTAAATAGAGAATATGAAAATAGAAAAATATGCAAACTTGTAGAAAATCACATTGCCATGGCTGGGATTCGAACTCAGGTCCCCTGGGTGATATGCGCGCAGCTTTACCAACCGAGCTAGCTTGTACACGTGTTAGAAAAACAGAGCGAATGGCTTTTAAACGGATGTCGCTCCCTGATTGCCTGAATCACGCGCCAAACCATCTTCTTCTTCGTTTTGAATTTTTAAACATTTAGCGTCGGTCTTTGTTCGACGCTAAGGCCCCTGCAAAAATCAAAATCTCATACAAGTAATATAAATGAATTGCGAATACATGAATCGACTCGTTTTCATCCACTGATCATCCTGGTATGCTTGGTTTGGTCCAATTTTTCCTAATTGGAGAAGCCCTAATTCAAGCCCGAAAACCCTAACAATGGTGGTTTTCGTTCCAGGTCACTAAAACGCGATTGGGTTACCCAGATAGCTTGCAAACTTGATGCTGATCATGAACAAACAATCAAAAAGTGTTAAAAATGCATGAATAATAGAAATCGATTTTGAAAAATATATGAACAAACCAAATTCGGATTTCGTGATTCTTGATGATTTTGCAACTTGTAAAGGTCTGGATCGACTCTAAACAACCCAAGGAACACGATGGAATGCTCAAAATCGATTGAAATCCACTAGAACCAAGGCTGCAGATTGCTTGAGAGTCACAGATTTTTTGACTTTAGGTTAGGGTTCTTGAGGCAATTTTTCTGTTTTTTCTTGTGTGATATGCATTGTATATTTATAATGGATGAAAATTGAGCTGATTTGAGGAACAAATAATCATCAATCAATGCAAAGATTATTTGATTTTGTACAAAATCAAATCTTATCTTTTTTGATCAATTTTCATCAATTCCTTGCCAAATCAAGACCAATTTCGAAATTGACAGCTTTTGGTGAGTTGCTTGGACCTCAAGGATGAGAGAAAAAATCAATTTGCATTTAATTTTGATTTTATACCTTATTTTTTAATTTAATTTGTATTTAAATGAATAAAATCCAAATCAAATAGAAAAATAAAGTTAAAATTCGTGGCATTGGGCTTGGATGTTCCAAATTGTCTAAGGAACAAGTTTGAATGAAGAAAAACAAGGCCATTTGCAAATTTTTTGATTTTTACAATTATCTCTCTTTGTGCACCTTTTCAAAAATGCCCAACTTGTGCAATGTGTATTTTGCTCAATTTTCCACATTTTTGAGTGTTCTTGGACTTTTTAGAAAGCTCTAAGTGTCCTCTAACCAACCCCTTTTGTTTCATCTCAATTGGAGTTTCCATGCTCAATAAATCTTCAAAACAAAAAGTTGACTTTTTGTTGACTTTGAAAAGGACTTGTAATGTTTTGATCCATACCTTCCAAATGAAGCATTTTTTGAACATTCTTGTGAGACATGAAGTTGTAGAGAATTGAATTTCCTTCAAAATGAGAGGTGGTGGAAAATTTCTGAGAAAGTATGAAGAAGTTATGCTCAGTCAAAGTTTGGTTGACTTTTCACTAGAAAGCCCTAATTTGGAAAGTTTGACTTTTGAGCAAATCTTGAGTTTTCTTGATGAATCATGATCAACCCTTGATCAAATGATGAATGTAACTTCAAAATGAGGATGTTGATCAAAAATCATGAAGTTTGGTATGTTGACCACATTGACTTTTGTCTAATCTGTTGATTTTCAACCATCGAGCAATTATGAGGAAACTTGACTTGTGAGGCTTGAAACTTGACATGGAGAGTCTTTGAAGCATATGAGGAGGCATGATGACCATTGGAGGTTGGAAGTCCATCTGGATCTGAGAATTGCCAAACCCTAGTTTGGGTTGATTGTCTAGTAGGGTTTGTCTGATCAACCTTTAAGGAATCCTTGAGCATGGATGTATGAAATGTCTTGAGAAGTAGGAGGGAAAATTTTGGGGTATGACACTGCCTGTTCAATCTTCTTGTCTTTGGAAGAGTTAGATTGGCATGTTAGCCTTCACGGAGGTAGAAGATGATTGAACACTCAATACACCTAAAATTTGCACTCGGCTTTGGTGATGGCAGGAATGGGCTTCAGATGCCATTTGGAGAAGTTGGAGACTTCGTTGGGGAATGAGTCGCTAGACTCGAGATTGTTGTAATAGGAGGGCGGAGCGGGCTTAAGATGCCATCTGGAAAGATCGATCTTTGGGGAGTGAGCCGTCGCTCTCTGTAAAATGAAAGGAGCATGGAGATGGGCTTAAGATGCCATCCGGAGGAGTCGTCGTTAGACTTCGTGCTCATCTTTGAATGAAGTTATTGGTTTGTATTGGTTTTTAACCAAATATGCGACATTCTAAAAGTGGAGAAATGTTAACAAGTAATCGGAGATGGGTTTAAGGCGCCATCAAAGGCAAGTAAATCGCTAGACTCTAGTCATTATTGATAATAAGAGAGTCGAATACATCTTCGTCTTGATTACTCGAGGGATAGTAGTTGGCAACATGTGGACTTCCTGTTGTGCTTGGTATTGGTCCAATGCATTATCGGAGGATAACTTGTGATCGTTCGAGATAGTTTTCCGTCGGATTCGGTATTAATCACGGATCATTGTCGAAGGACAACTAGGGCGATCGTTCGAGATAGTTTTCCGTCTAGCTTGGCATTAATCACGGACCGGTTGTCGGAGGACAACTAGGGCGATCATTCGAGATAGTTTTCCGTCGGCTTGGGCATTAATCACGAACTTTGTTTTAGAAGTGATTTTCGACTGTTTTGGAAAAAACAAGAGAAACTTTGATAGAATATCGTTAGTTTTATGCAAAGTATGATGCATGACGATGTGTATGAATGACATATGCATATATTATGACTTTTTATGAATAATGTATGAAATGATAGATGTTGTGGTATTTCAAAACATATCCATCTTGAAGAAGATGCGGATGTTACGCTTGGATTTCGACTTACGTATGGGGATGGAGCAGATGGAAACCCTGAGAAGAAAGATAACCTCGATTCCTCCGTGCACTATCTGACCAAGTCTTGAGCCTAGATATCGTTGCGGGTGGTAGAGGTCGAGAGACACGCTGTTGAGGATCTTGCACACAGACCCTGCTGGGGAGAAATTTGGGAGACGCTCTACTAAGGATATTGTGCGTAGATCTTGCTGGAGAGTATTTGATAGTTGCTGGGAGACCGGGTTAGAAGGATTTGGAGCCCGTTGAAATCTCTGGCTGGGGAACAAAAGATGTAGGTTTCCTCCGGTGCACTGTCTGACCAAGTTTCGAGTCTGGATACTGCTGCTGCCGGGGAAGTGATGATTGTCAAGAGATATTTTTGCTGGGGATACCTCTACTGGAGATGAATCGTTACTGCTTTGAAATCTATTGTCACATGGTTTAGTTGAGTGGAATCACTGCTCGTGGACTACTGTATACTCCGCTGGGGAAGGTTTGTTGTGAGAGACACCTCTGTGGGGATCATGCTCTGCGGGGGAAATGTTTTGGTGACTTTCGTTGCCATCCCAATTCCTGGAGCCTGTAGCAATTACTTTTGTATGTTCACTTTTCGCATGTTCGTGATTAGATTTTTATTGTCAGATGCATATAATCATTCAAAGCAAACGTTGGACTTTATGCAAACGACAATAGCAAAAATTGTAAAGAGAAAAAACTTGTATTTATTTGAAATGTGGCGTATGGCCAAGTAGTTTGTACACAAGAAAAGTAAAAATCTATGCGGAAATAATCTCGTTAAGTTCCAACTATGCTAGTACTCATATATTTCAATTATCTCATCTCCTTACTGTCAGTAGAAAGTGAGTGAACTGATCTTCGCCATTTGAACCTTGCATGCTGATAGTAGTCTGTGATCTGGACGAGACATAGTCGTATGCTTAAATCCCTAACTTTTGCCTAGACCGCCCTTTCGGGTTTTCAGTCTACCGGGATACCCTTTTTTGCCCAAGCCGCCTTTGTAGGTTTTCGACTTGTCGGGTGTACATGTTTTATATATATCCTTAACTTTTGCCCGAACCTTTTTAGTTCGCCAGGATGCCCTTATTTTTGCATAGGCCAGTCGACCTAGCGGGTCTCTTTTATGCGTAGTATCTTTTGACTATGTCTGCATTCACATGGTGTGGGAAGTCCTCGCCGTCCATGGTGCTAAGTATCATAGCTTCGCCGGAAAATACTGTTTTGACTACAAATGGTCCCTCGTAGGTGGGAGTCCATTTGCCCCTGGGATCACCTTGTGGAAGAATGATGCGCTTGACTACTAGGTCACCGACTTGGTAGACTCGGTGCTTGACCTTCTTGTTAAATGCTCTAATCATTCGCTTCTGATAGATCTGTCCATGACAGATGGATGCGAGTCGTTTCTCATCAATCAAGTTAATCTGGTCAAGGCGAGTCTGGATCCAATCGTCTTCGCCTAACTCTGCATCCTTGAGGACTCTAGTTGAGGGTATCTGAACCTCGATGGGTAGGACTGCTTCCATACCGTATACAAGAGAGAAGGGGGTTGCCCTTGTTGATGTTCGTACTGTAGTGCGATAACCATGAAGAGCAAATGGTAACATCTCATGCCAATCTTTGTAAATCACTGTCATCTTCTGTATAATCTTCTTGATATTCTTATTGGCAGCCTCCACTGCGCCATTCATCTTAGGCCGATATGGAGAAGAATTGTGATGCTTGATCTTGAACTGTGTGCAGAGTTCGGTGATCATCTTGTTGTTGAGATTAGAGCCGTTATCTGTGATAATCCTTTCAGGAGTTCCATATCGACAGATAAGATTGTGTTTGATGAATCGAGCCACGACATTCTTGGTAACAGATGCAAACGAGGCTGCTTCTACCCACTTGGTAAAATAGTCAATTGCCACAAGAATGAAACGATGTCCGTTGGAAGATGTGGGCTTGATTTCTCCGATCATGTCAATGCCCCACATTGCAAAAGGCCAAGGAGCAGTAAGAACATTCAGAGGTACTGGAGGTATGTGCACTTTGTCTGCATAATTCTGGCACTTGTGACAAGATCGAGCGTAGCGGTGACAATCAGCTTCCATGGTGGACTAATAGTAACCTGTTCTCAGAATCTTCTTAGCCATCGTATGTCCACTGGAGTGAGTACCAAATGCGCCTTCATGTAACTCTTCCATGATATGTTCCGCTGTTTTCCGGTCTACACAACGGAGTAAGCACAAGTCGTGGTTGCGCTTGTATAAGATGTC
Organism: Vicia sativa; assembly: GCA_021764765.1. Classification (NCBI taxonomy): domain Eukaryota; kingdom Viridiplantae; phylum Streptophyta; class Magnoliopsida; order Fabales; family Fabaceae; genus Vicia; species Vicia sativa. The sequence continues at coordinate 22,115,988 of CM038797.1, forward strand.
GTTGCTGAGGAAGAATTTGGATGCGAACCTTCTCAAAAATTTCTTATCATTGACAGATGCCCCTGCGAGATACTCCTGAGTCTCAAGATACCTCTTCACGTCGTAGTACCAAGGTTTCTCTTCTGTATCAAGTTCATAACAATATGCTGGTTCGTCAAACTTCTCAATGATGATCTAGGGAGCCTCATTGTCCCATCTGACCTTGAACATAGATGACATAGTAGCCAATGCGTCTGCCAACTGATTCTCTTCTCGTGGAATGTGATTGAAAGTGATCTCTTCGAAATAGGGGATCAAACTCAAAACATGCTCTCGATATGGAATGAGATTCGGATGCTTCGTATCCCACTCGCCCTTAATCTGACTGATCACCAAAGATGAGTCTCCATATACTTGCAAGAACTTGATTCTTAAGTCAATAGCAGCTTTGATACCCATGATGCACGCTTCGTATTCGGCCATGTTGTTAGTGCAACTGAAACATAATCTGGCGGTGAATGGCGTATGTCCGCCTGTAGGGGATGTAATGATGGCGCCAATGACATTGCCAAGTGCGTTTGAAGCTCCATCAAAGACCATGGTCCATCAGGATCCTTGTTCAGGTCCTTCGTTTGGGCCTGGTTCTTCACAATCAGTAACTAGTAAAACATCTTCTTCTGGAAATTCAAATTGCATAGGCTGATAGTCATCTACGGCTTGATGAGCCAAATGATCGGCTACTACACTTCCTTTGATTGCTTTGAAGTATCTTGGATGTCATATTCGGTCAAGATCATTTGCCATCTTGCTATTCTTCGGAGAGTGGTTTCTCAAATATGTATTTTATCGGATCCATCTTAGAAATCAACAAGGTAGTGTGAGTCAACATATCTTGTCTTAGTCGTGACAGACCAGGTTTTCTTGTTGTGAGTATCTTGTTTCACAGATCGGTAAACTTTTGCTAAGGTAGTATATTGCATACTCTTTTCGACTAGACTCATCATGTTGCCCCAACACACCCCATTGAGTTCTCTAACATCAAGTACATGATAAGAGGTCTTCCTTGGTGGCGGCATCGGGATAGGAGGATTTTGCGGTACTCCTTGATTTTGTCAAAAGCGATCGGCAATCGTCGTTCCACACCACTACTTGATCTTTCTTGATAACTTGAAGATTGGCTCAAGTAGCATTAGATTTGCAATGAATCGGCAATGTAATTCAATCGGCCCGAAACCTCGACTTCCTTCTCGGTGCGAGGCGGCATTTCTTGAATAACTTTAACCTTGGCGGGGTCAACTTCAATACCTTTACGTGACAACAAACCCTAGGAGTTTTCGGATCGACTCCAAGGTGCACTTGTTGGGATTAAGTCTCGATCTGCTTCTTCAACCTATCAAGCAGTTTCCAAATGGTCAAGATGTTCTTCCTCGATCCGTGATCGAGCTATCATGTCGTCGTAGACCTCTATCTCGTGATGAATCATGTCATGAAATAACGTCACCATAGCACGCGATAAGTGGCGCCGCGTTCTTCGATCCGAGCAGCATAACCTTGTAGCGAAAGTGCCCCACTATGTGAAGTAGTCTTCTCTATGTCTTGAGGAGCCATTTTGATCGATTATGGCTGGAGAAACCATCCATGAAGGAGAAAACCTTATGTTGAGCGGTGTTGTCAACCAGAACATCAATATGAGGTAGTGGAAAGTCGTCTTTCGGACTCGCTTTGTTCAGATCTCTGTAATCCACGCACATTCGTACCTTGCCATCCTTCTTGGGCACAGGCACCACATTAGCAACCCATTGTGGATAAGAAGTAACAGCTAAGAAACTTGCATTGAACTGCTTCATAACTTTGGCTTTGATTTTCTCTGACATCTCGGGGCGTCGGAACCTTTTTGGGAAAACCTTCTTTTGTCGGCAATCGGTGTACCACAATATCAATGTCTAGACCGGGCATGTCTTCGTATGACCAAGCAAAAACCTCAATACAGTCTCGTAGCATCTGAACCAATCTTTCTCTGACACTGCTCTCATGACCCGCTCCTATCTTGATCTCTTTTCTGTCTTCATCGGTACCCAAATTCACAACCTCAACTTGCTCTTCGTGTGGCTGTATAACTCGTTCTTCTTGCTGTAGCAGTCTGACAAGTTCTCCTGGCACTTCACAATCTTCCTCACCTTCGTCTTCGGCTTGGTAGATCGGATTATCGAAGTCATATTTAGCAATAGCATTTGTTATCAACGAGATTCGGAGTGATTCGCGATGTATCACGTGGGTGTGTGTAAAACACATAGCTTTTGAAGGGGTGATAAAGTAAAGAAGGAAACAACAATTGAATGCAAAAGTCCAACAATTTTATTGAATGAAAATATGCAAATGACAAATAATAACCCTCACAAGCGAGCCACGATGCCGGGTAAGGCACTAGGCTTTAGAGTTTATTGTTCAAAACATAGAAAATAAAAAGCAAAACAAAACAAGAGCAATTACTCTGTCTAAAGGAGATTGGTATAGCGTCTTGATCTTCCAATTCTTTGAGTCCGTTGTCGGGAGTTGGGAAGATCCACTCGCGATGTCGAAGTCGTTTTAGTCGTCTTCTATAGCATGGATTCCACTCTGATCACGGAAAGGAAGTTGGCGGCACGTTCACGGCGTATCATCTTCTGACCCTTGATGGTGAAGCCTAAACCAGTCTTGTCAGATTTGAAAGGAAGATCAAGGAGCTGTCCCCAAATAGTACTACCTCCTTCTTCAACAGCATCTTGAGCATCTTTCAGCGAGGCCATCCTAGGCGGAGCTTGCGTAACTTCAGGAGTAACGGGAGAGTCAACAGGCATGACTCTGGGGATTGTTTCAAAAGCTTGACAGGGAGTCTCAAAGAATTTGCCCTCCATCTCGAGGTATCGGAATGACTGTAGATGACTGACCATATATTCCTCTTCACCACATACTGTAACAACCTTCCCTTTCACCGGGTACTTCAGCTTTTGATGTAAGGTAGAGGTAACAGCGCCTGCCCCATGTATCCAAGGGCGTCAAAGTAGGCAAGAGTAAGCTGGACAAATGTCCATGACGAAGAAAGTGGAATCAAAAGTCTGGGAACCGAATTTAACAGGAAGAATGAGCTCTCCAAGTACTGTTCGTTTAGAACCATCAAAAGCTCTCACAACAATGTCACTGGGTTTCAGAACCAACCCTTCAACATCGAGTTGATCAAAAGCAGTCTTCGGTAGGATATTCAGAGCAGAACCGGTATCCACCGAAACATGAGATAATGTAGTGCCCTTGCATTCAACAGAGATGTGCAAGGCTTTGTTGTGTTTCTTTCCGGCAGGAGTCAAATCAGCATCAGAGAAGCCTAGGCCGTTGTTGGCAGCCAGGCTAGCAATACAAACTTCGAACTGGTCAGTAGGAGTGCCGTGCGGTACGTGAGCATTCTTCAGAAACTTCACCAAGGCATTGGCATGAGCCTCGGAGCACAAGAGCAGAGCAAGCATGGAGATCTTGGACGGAGTCTGTCCCAACTGTTCCACAACATTGTAGTCACTCTTCTTGATGATCTTCAGAATCCCCTCCATTTCTTGTTTGGAGGTGTCTTCAGCAACTTCCTTTAGCACTTCTGTCTGAGCAAGATGAGTCACTGGTTCTTTCCCTCTAGCTTGGGGAATGGATTGAATAGCTGGAATGCGAGCTGGAGTCGCAAGTGTCTTTTGGAGGAGAGATATCTGGAGAGAACACTCTTCCGGTTCTGGTCACCTTACTAGATCCGGTGATGTTGTCAATGTCAGGAATGATAGCTTCAACGGTAAGATCTTCAATGGTCAGAGGGTCTTGCTTGACGCCATGATAGTAAACGTCAGCTCCATAATTCCAAGGAATAGCTTTGTCAGAGGAGTATGGAACTGGTCTGGGAGAAGTAATAATGAGAGGTGCCACCCTAGGCACAGGATCAGCAGAGGAAATCCTTATTGTGTTGACATCAGCATAGTCTTCTAGGAAATCGTCACCCCATCCGGTCGCCTTAACATCTTCAATAGGAATTTTGTAGCTTTCGGGAACAGTGTACTTCACCATGTAATCATACTTTCCACTTGGCTGCCCCAAGGTATCCCATGCAGATGATACAGTTTCATTCACATCTTTGATCTTCAGTTTCTTAGACATGTCTTCACACAAGCTCTCCACAGGTGGTTTCAGGAATAGTATTTCACGGTTATCCATCATGCACTGAACACGTCTTCTCAACCAAGCACAACCATCAGGTGCAGATGGGCACCAACGACAATTCTCTGGGCATCCTGGATTGACACGGCTTGCACAAATTCTTCTTATCATCGGAGGAATGGTCAAGTCATCTATGTTGAAAACATAAGTATCTTCCCAACGACATTGGAACTTATTTCATGGTTAGGCATAGGCGCGTTGATCACATTCGAGTCTCAGCGGGAGGGTCAAACTCAATCTTAGCTTCAATCATATCTTGAATTTTGTTCTTGAGCCCAGCGGTTGTCGATTACCACAGGCTATTGGAGTGGTAAGCACACTTAGCATTAGGATTGTATCTCGGAGAGGAAGTGTTGACACTCTGAGGAGGATCCTTCAAAGTAATCAGCTCTGCTTTCAACATGTGTTGCAAGGCTTGTGACAACGGCATGTTGATCTTCGTAAGCTGTCTTAGTGGCGTTACGCTCGCGTTGTCTCGTGAGGTTGTTGATGGATTGGAGATATGCCCCCACAGTTAAGCGGTCGGTCTTGGCTCGGCTTTTCTGACCATACACAACATTAGTCTCCTTTTTACCACCAAAAGATCTTTTTGCAGCATTTAAAGATGTCTCTACATGAATCTTCCCACTCTTGACACCAGCTTCAATACGCTCTCCTGTCAATATCAACTCGGTGAATCCGGCTGAAGAGTTTCCAATCAGATGATTGAAAAATGGGCCTTTCAGTGTTCCCATAAACCTATCAACCAACTCCCTATTGGACAAGGGTGGCTGAACTCTGCCTGCTAGGTCTCTCCATTTCTGAGCATACTCTTTGAACTTCTCATCACGACCCATGGACATGCTCTGTAGTTGCATGCGGTGGGCGTCAATTGACATGTACTTATTGTCGTGAAAGCATCGCCAAATCACTCCAAGTACGGATATGGTCATTCTCTGGCGATAATACCACTCCAAGCGAGTTGGACAAACTCTCTTGAAAATAGTGCATCCACACTTTACATCATCGGTGTGGGGTTGATCTTACGGACATAGGACTTCAAATGCGACGGACAAGACATGCCATCATACTTGGCAAAAGTAGGAACTTTGAACTTGGGAGGAATCACCACACGGAACAAGACTCGGATCATCAAAATTCAGCCGGACATCTTGGGTTCTCTACATTAGACGGCCATCAAGTTGCTTGTACTTGTCATCTTCATCAGTCTGGCTATGGTCGTAGTCTTTTCGAGCCCATCTTGGCTGCCTTCGTCATCATCCTTGACCTCCCTCATTCTTGACACTTCCCTCATTCTTGACACTTCCTTGAGAGCTCTATCCGGTGACCACTTTAGGACCACCTTTGTAGCGTCGCCCATGTTGAGAACACAACGACCTTCTTCTTTACGTTGATGAGCTTCTTGGATCTTCTTGGCCTTGGACCAAGCTGGTGAACATCTGCTGGGCCGAGCATTACGAGCAGGAGATCCTTGTGATCTGTTCAAGAGCCATTTACGCTAAAATAAATAGCGAGAGGAGAAAACCAATCTTCAATGTACTGTTATGAGATGTTATGCCATGATATGCGATGTTTATGCAAATGCAATGCAATGTTTTCAAGGACCTTAGAGATTTAAATTTGTTAAACAAGCACGAACAAACATTTATTAGTTCTCTTTTATTCTTTTTCTTTTAAGTAAAAAGATAGTTCAAAGCAATAAAGAAAAGCATAAAAATCCTAAAGCTCTAAGTCTCCCATGGGCGCTTCCTCTTGGTGCCGAGGTAGGCGTTAATGTTTCGCTCCTCGTGAAGTAGCTTGGTCAACTCTAGTACCTTCTTCTCGCTTGCGTAACACTGAGCTTCAAATGTATCCCTTTCTTCTTTAAGCTGAATCCAGGATCTCTTCAAGTCTTCAAGTCTTCAAAATCAGTAGGCATGTCAGGATGGAGAACAGTATAAGTCGTCACCTATAGCAACAGGTTCCATAATTGCTGGTAACACGGGTGTAAATGGCATCATGAGGTTTTGAGCTCGAGCTCGCACCCATTTTTGGTAAGGTTCCCAAGGAATGGAGTTCTGGTGCCCCAAAGTCTTGGTATCAGTCTTCTTTACCATGCCCCAAGCGTGTATGAACCTTCGTCGGTAATTCTGGAGATCGCGGTTGAAATCGAACACAATATCTTGGAGAAGCATATCATGTGGACCATCTCTTCGAGCAAAACCAAACTGACGTAGAGCTAGAGAAGGGTTGTAAGTAATACCTCCCCTTATACCAAGCAGTGGTACGTTAGGGAATTCTCCACAACGTTCAATGAATGTGAAGTCCTTTTGAGAGAAAAGACTCCAACGGATATCTGAATGAGAGAGTGACATTATCCTTTGAGACCACTTCAACCTTTGTTCGTTCTTCAAAACTGATGGAGGAAGGTGCGAAATAAACTACCTGGAAAGTAACGGTATGCAACACATGAGAGTTCCTTGTCTCTTAGTAGTACGAGTGTGGAGAGAATGTAGGACATCTCCAAGTAAAGTAGGCACAAGATTACGGGTAAGAAACAACTTGATGGCGTTGACATCTATGAATTGATCCGAGTTAGGGAATAGAACCAAACCATAGATTAGCAAGGCCACAATATCTTCAAATGCATGGAAACTCATAACCTTGAGGAATTCTCGGGCTTTCTTTATCAGGAACTTGGCAAGTAAACCCTTAACTCCGCTTCTAGTTTCCCAATTAGCTTCAATGTCTGAGCGCTTAAGATGCAAGGCGGATGCGATGTCTTTGTACCTAGGAACCTTTTCTAAACCGGTGAATGGCATTTGATCAAGAATAGGTACCCCAAGTAGCTTAGAGAACTCTTCCAAGGTAGGAATCAACTGATAATTTGGGAATGTAAAGCAATGGTGTTTCGGATCAAAGAACTGGAATAGGACATGCATCATATCTTCTTCAAAACCGGAGATAACCAAGTCAAGTAGATAACCATGTCTTTTGATGAACTGAGCATGATCGGAATTTACGAAACCAATTCTTTGAGTGAGAAGGTATACCCATGAAGTTGATTCGGATAGTCTTTCTAGAAGCCATAATTCCTACAAAGCAGAGCAAAGATAAATCCTAGGTCCTTGAAATAGTTAGAAATGATATGCAATGCGATGATGTCATGATGTCATGTTTAGCACACAAACAAATCACACAATGAGCCTATGTTTAAGGCTTGCATGAGGTATAGGTGATTACCCCACCAAAGTTTGAGTTGGTTCATCTGTCCTATAATAGTAACCGGGTTCTAGGAATCTCACATCATTGATCTTTCTCGTAGGCGTTTATTTCAATACGACTACCAAGTGGTCGACGAAAATATCCCAAAGTCGATCTTAATGGCGTAGCATCGTATCGACCAACCTCGGTCTACACAAAGCCGGCCATCTCACTACCTTCTAATGGCCAAGATGGGTCAATTAAGGTTCTAAAAGTTTAGTTAGTGCTTGATGACACCAAGCGAAGCCAAATACTATCCTCAACTTGGAAATGAAGAGTATCGGGACATCCAAAGTGTCACACTAACGTAGCCATCATGTTGACCGTTTCGATATCGTCTAATGGTGCGACGATTTATTGCTACTTACCTAAAAGAAACCGGATCGGTGTAGGATCCCCCACAAATATAATACCCAAGCAACCCTTAAAAGTAAAGCAAGCAAGCCAAACAGAAAGCAATAAAGATGATCTAAAAATCCCTAAGGTATTCTCTCTTTAGGGTGTCTCCCGGAGTCGCGATTACATGTCGGTGAACCGACTTTGAGATTTTGTATCGCAAATGCGGATAGCAAGAGTCGCCACCGACTTTTCTTTTATCCAATTAAGGGAAGGTGAAAAGAATAGGAAAAGACCTTCGTTAGATTCTGAGTAAGGGAGAAGGTTATGAAAAGGGAAGGTATTAGCACCCCTTTCCATCCGTAGTTATCTACGGGCTCTTAGTTGCTCTTAGATCATTTTAAAATTGTGCTTTCTGTGTGTTTAAAAAAAATGTTTTGAAAAGGGCATTTCGCTTTGACTTTGTAATGATTCATGTAGGAATGTATACAAAGTGTTCGGAAATGCTTCATTTTGAAAAAGAGTTTGAACTTTGACAAAAGTGTGAGGTGTGAAAAGTATTTTTGATAGAGCAAGCAACTAAAAGTCTTATTACCTACTCAGAATTGGTCATTTTTGTGTTGTTTTACGTTCCTTTAGAATAACGCTATCCATACCATTAGTTGGTAGGTAACTCCATTCGTTGGATGTAAGCGGGGTATTCGAAGGGACATCGGATGGTCATAGAAAGCAACTTGTAGGAAGTATCCTAGCACATTCGAAGGGACTATCATCATTTTTCGTAGGCGACAATCGAGGGTCAAGATCGTGTATTCGTAGGCGACACCATGGGTCTATGATCTTTGTATCGAAGGGACTATGATGATTTGTTTTGAAGGCAACGGTGCTAGAATACCTCTACGTTCGAGGGACTTGACCATTTGAATTCGTAAAGGCAACGAGAGAGAATTACCCTAAGGGGTGCATGTGTGAAAAGAGTGTGTCAAATTCAGATATTTTTATCTTGGAGTTATGATTGGTCTATGTTGATTTTAATCTTGCCATACACGCCTAATTACTAGCAGTTTATAGGGTGCGGAAATTAAATTGCGGAAATGTAAAGTGCGGAAAGATAAATCCTACGCTATTACATGGCTTTGGGGCATATACATAATTGAAAGTGCGGAAAATAAAAGTCCTAATTAAACTATTACATCCCATAGGCAATTACATAATTGGAAAAAAGAAAAGCGATAAAAATCGTCCGAAACGGTATAACCTGTGACAAGATGCAAAATCGGAAAACGGAAGAAAATTGCATAAGAGGAAAATGTCAGTAAAAATAAGTATTTTTGAATGAAAAAAAGTTTTTGTGTTAGTAATGACATTAATATGATAAAATAATTTTTTGGGAATTTTTGGAGTTAATTTGACAATTTAAAAACAATTAAAAGCTATTTAAATGATTAATTAGCAATTAAATTAAATATGCATGCAAAAATAATAATTTTAATTTTATAAATTAAATAAACATTTTTCTGATAATTATGCAAAAAATAAATATTTTTGGTGTTTTTTAAATGCATGATAAAAATTATTAAAGATAAAATAAAATGCATGGAAAATATTAAATAGAAAATATGAAAATAGAAAAATATGCAAACTTGTAGAAAATCACATTGCCATGGCTGGGATTCGAACTCAGGTCCCCTGGGTGATATGCGCGCAGCTTTACCAACCGAGCTAGCTTGTACACGTGTTAGAAAAACAGAGCGAATGGCTTTTAAACGGATGTCGCTCCCTGATTGCCTGAATCACGCGCCAAACCATCTTCTTCTTCGTTTTGAATTTTTAAACATTTAGCGTCGGTCTTTGTTCGACGCTAAGGCCCCTGCAAAAATCAAAATCTCATACAAGTAATATAAATGAATTGTGAATACATGAATCGACTCGTTTTCATCCACTGATCATCCTGGTATGCTTGGTTTGGTCCAATTTTTCCTAATTGGAGAAGCCCTAATTCAAGCCCGAAAACCCTAACAATGGTGGTTTTCGTTCCAGGTCACTAAAACGCGATTGGGCTACCCAGATAGCTTGCAAACTTGATGCTGATCATGAACAAACAATCAAAAAGTGTTAAAAATGCATGAATAATAGAAATCGATTTTGAAAAATATATGAACAAACCAAATTCGGATTTCGTGATTCTTGATGATTTTGCAACTTGTAAAGGTCTGGATCGACTCTAAACAACCCAAGGAACACGATGGAATGCTCAAAATCGATTGAAATCCACTGGAACCAAGGCTGCAGATTGCTTGAGAGTCACAGATTTTTTGACTTTAGGTTAGGGTTCTTGAGGCAATTTTTCTGTTTTTTCTTGTGTGATATGCATTGTATATTTATAATGGATGAAAATTGAGCTGATTTGAGGAACAAATAATCATCAATCAATGCAAAGATTATTTGATTTTGTACAAAATCAAATCTTATCTTTTTTGATCAATTTTCATCAATTCCTTGCCAAATCAAGACCAATTTCGAAATTGACAGCTTTTGGTGAGTTGCTTGGACCTCAAGGATGAGAGAAAAAATCAATTTGCATTTAATTTTGATTTTATACCTTATTTTTTAATTTAATTTGTATTTAAATGAATAAAATCCAAATTAAATAGAAAAATAAAGTTAAAATTCGTGGCATTGGGCTTGGATGTTCCAAATTGTCTAAGGAACAAGTTTGAATGAAGAAAAACTAGGCCCATTTGCAAAAATTTTGATTTTTACAAGTATCTCTCTTTGTGCACCTTTTCAAAAATGCCCAACTTGTGCAATGTGTATTTTGCTCAATTTTCCACATTTTTGAGTGTTCTTGGACTTTTTAGAAAGCTCTAAGTGTCCTCTAACCAACCCCTTTTGTTTCATCTCAATTGGAGTTTCCATGCTCAATAAATCTTCAAAACAAAAAGTTGAGTTTTTGTTGACTTTGAAAAGGACCTATAATGTTTTGATCCATACCTTCCAAATGAAGCATTTTTTGAACAATCTTGTGAGACATGAAGTTGTAGAGAATTCAATTTCCTTCAAAATGAGAGGTGGTGGTAAAATTTCAGAGAAAGTATGAAGAAGTTATGCTCAGTCAAAGTTTGGTTGACTTTTCACTAGAAAGCCCTAATTTGGAAAGTTTGACTTTTGAGCAAATCTTGAGTTTTCTTGATGAATAATGATCAACCCTTGATCAAATGATGAATGTAACTTCAAAATGAGGATGTTGACCAAAAATCATGAAGTTTGTTGTATGTTGACCACAGTTGACTTTTGTCTAATCTGACTAATTTTCAACCATCTAAGCAATTATGGGAAACTTGACTTGTGAGGCTTGAAACTTGACATGGAGAGTCTTTGAAGCATATGAGGAGGCATGATGACCATTGGAGAGGTTGGAAGTCCATCTGGATCTGAGAATTGCCAAACCCTAGTTTGGGTTGATTGTCTAGGCGAGGGTTTGTCTGATCAACCTTTGAGGAATCCTTGAGCAGGGATGTATGAAATGTCTTGAGAAGTAGGAGGGAAAATTTTGGGGTATAACACATGCACACTCATGGTAGAGAAATTGTATGAACATGCGAAAATTATGAAAATATGTAAGCTTAACACAACAAGTCCCACCGGATGTGCCAATTTATTTACACATGTTTTTGGTAAACAATCTCTAGCCTCTTATTAAAGTTAACTTGCAGGATCTCAAATACAAAATCCTAGAAAATGGTGATAAGTTTCAAATTATTTTAGTGTTTGAATTAGATGTAAAACTGGATAAAGGATGAGAAATGCAGATAAGGTAGACAATAGTAAAGACAATTGGACAAGTAGAATGCAATACTGAAAACTAAAAGGTAAATTGCTTTGAAATTAAATTGGGATGCATGCATACGTTTTCAAAAGTCACTCATTTCTCTCTAAACAGAATACTTTTTGTTTTTCCTTACAATATTAAAAATTGTGTTCTCCAAGACTGAATTTAAATTCTGCTTATATAGAAATTTAAAAATAGTTACTACTTAACGTTTGACTCTTCACAACGTGCCACATATTGTAACACCCCATTTCTACCCAACGAATTATATAAAATTAGAGTTACAAAATCCTCCAACTATCAGAGTTACAAAAATCCCCACAAGTGCTACGTATCAGAGAGACAACACCGACTCAAACTATTGAAGGTAGACAACCTTTACTCTGGATTACCTGCATGTTACCCACGTAGAGGCAACATCACAACAAAAGGGTGAGATATTTAACAATATAAAAAAATCGTATGATAAATCATATGTATCAGAATCAAATAAGGTAAATCACTGCTTCACAAATTATTCCACAACAAACAATTCTATAATTCATTCAATAATCACAATGAATCAAAATGAAACATGAGATGCAACAACATATTCAAATTCACATGCATGTGGTACCAATGGAGCAGAACTCCCAATGTAAGATCCGAGCAGATCTCCCAACGTAATAATCTGCCAATATCCGAGGCATCAACAAGGCATAAGCCTTCATCATTAATGTATGCGACAACATGATGCAACTCAACAACAACAACAAAATAATCAAATCAACATCAACTTCATCATAATTTCAACACTGGCTATAAGCCTTCAACGTAATAACAATTCAACAACATCGTTCAATGTTGGCACAAGGCCTAAAATACGGTTCAACACATCAACACAAGATAACACAACCAATTTCATCATAACCTGCAACTTCGAAAATTTTCAACAAAATCAACACCGCAATAACACCAACAAACTAACCTTAACGATCCTACGCCTAAAACAAACTAGGTACGACTACTGCAATTTAATTATCTCGCATCACCTACTAAATCAATTAGTTAATTCAATCACTACTTAATTTCCTATGATAAACTTGATGTTACTAAAACACCTACTACTATACAAGTTCATCGTTTTTCTGTCAAGAGATAATTTTCTGTTTATACTAATGTTACTGCTAACACTTGTTGCTATCAATATATACAAACATATTATGCTATCAATCTCATGTTAATTTTATTCATCTAATATTAATACCTATACTTAATTAATTAGGAAATAAATAGGTTGAAATTAATTAAAGAGTACACAACAAAAAACAACGTGGAAACAGACAAGAAACAAGAAAAGAAAATAAAATAATGCCTTGTACTATAAGGGTACCGGTCGGCACCCCTTTGAAGGGTTAGAAAACACTTAGAAGAGGGGGGGTGGGTGGATAAGTTTTTCAAATTAAATCTTACTTTTTATCAAACAACAAAATTAAACACACAAGGATTTTTATCCTGGTTCATTTGAAACTCAAACTACTCCAGTCCGTCCGTCAAGGTGATTTAGCCTCTCTCAACAAGGACTTAATCCACTATAACCCAAAGATTACAAATGCACAACCAACTGTTGTGACTAACAACGATGCACAAGCCAACTGCAAGTGACTAACACCTCTAAGACTCAACTAGTCTTAGCCCTCTTGAGAAATTTGACCTAAACTGGTCTCTCAAGGAACAATCTCACAAGAACTTCTAGACAATATGTTTAAAATTGCTTCTAAAAAGATTTATCACTTAAAATGATTTTTACACAAATTATTTAGCTCAAACAACTTAGAAATAACACTTTACAAGAAGGTGATTTCAATCTGGTAGCGTAAGTTTTCTATGAGTAATTGTTGTTGTCTTCTTTGAATTTGAACTGTTTATATAGAGCTTCCAGAAAGTTTTCGTTGCATGGTTAGCGTGTCTTGGATACAGGAAAACATAATTAATGAAGTATAATTCACGTGCTTTTGTTTTCTCCAAGTGTCATAGAAAGTTGAACCACTCAAGTACTTCAGCTGTTTTAGCTTTGTAGGGTAATGTTACTGTAGAAGGTTTTGTCTTAGAACATGGCGTACACAAAGATCATAATCTTTTGTAAGCCTTGTTAGAACATCTTATAATGAGAAAATTCTCTTGGTGCTTCTATCAGAGGTTTGCGCTTGCATGCTTCTATCAGAAGTTGCTTCTAGCTGTCATACCCCAAAATATTCCCTCTTACTTCTCAAGACATTTCATACATCCACACTCAAGGATTCCTCAAGGGTTGATCAGACAAACCCTCTCCTAGACAATCAACCCAAACTAGGGTTTGGCAATTCTCAGGTCTAGATGGATTTCCAACATCTCCAATGGTCATCATGCCTCCTCATATGCTTCAAATATTCTCCATGTCAAGTTTCAAGCCTCTCAAGTCAAGTTTTCTCAGACAATTGCTCAGATGGTTGGAAATCAGTTGTATTGGACAAAAAGTCAACTGTGGTCAACATGCAGTCAAACTTCATGATTTTTGGTCAACATCCTCATTTTGAAGTTACATTCATCATTTGATCAAGGGTTGATCATGATTCATCAAGAAAACTCAAGATTTGCTCAAAAGTCAAACTTTCCAAATTAGGGCTTTCTAGTGAAAAGTCAACCAAACTTTGACTGAGCATAACTTCTTCATACTTTCTCAGAAATTTTCCACCACCTCTCATTTTGAAGGAAATTCAATTCTCTACAACTTCATGTCTCACAAGAATGTTCAAAAAATGCTTCATTTGGAAGGTATGGATCAAAACATTACAAGTCCTTTTCAAAGTCAACAAAAAGTCAACTTTTTGTTTTGAAGATTTATTGAGCATGGAAACTCCAATTGAGATGAAACAAAAGGGGTTGGTTAGAGGACACTTAGAGCTTTCTAAAAAGTCCAAGAACACTAAAAAATGTGGAAAATTGAGCAAAATACACCATTCAGAAGTTGGGCATTTTTGAACAATTGCACAAAAGGAGATATTTGTCAAAATCCAATTTTTCCAAATGGGCCTATAATTTTATGATCCAAACTTGTTCATAATATTATTTGTGACCTATTGAAGCCTTACCATGACCACATTCTATTTTATTGATTTATTTTTGAATTTAAAACCATTTAATTCAAATTTAAATTATATAAAATATGAAAATAAGATATATTTTCAAAAGGGTGGATTTTTATCAAACTTGAGGTCCAAGATAGCCCATGATACTTTGCAATTTCGTGATAGCTTGCATATGGAAGAAAATCAAATTTTCTCCAAAATTTGATTTTATTTGAAAGGAATTTATTTCACATTCAATATCCATCTTTTTCCTTCTTTTGCACTCATTCCTCACTCTATAAATAGCAAGCATGCTGCATATCACAAAGGACGAAACCCTAGCCCTTACAACAACCCTTATTTTGCTCAAAATTTCACAAAGTGGTGAAATTCAATTTCACTTCTGCCACTTTCGGCCTCTCAACCATCCAAGCGTGTTCTGGGGTAATTTAGAGTGAGTATGCATCATTGTGCATGGTGAAGCAGACTGAATCGAGCCATATACATTTATACATATTCAAACTTTTCTTGAAATTGCATTTTATTATCTGTGTTTTAATCGATTCTAATGGTTTTAATGTGTTCATGAGGTTCTATATGATTGATCGGGCCATCGTTTGAAGCTTGCGTAAAATCATGATTTTCCATAGTTAGGGTTTTCAAGTCTTCTTGAACCGGCTGTCAGACGATTCATAAAACAAACACCACCATCGTGTTCATGACCCTCGATTTAGGGGTAGGGTACCTTAGAACTTTTTATTTTGCGTATTTTCAAGTTTCGGGTTTTGGTTGGCGGAGAAGAGCTAGGGCTCCGGCGTGTTGACTCTCGGCCGGCGAAGGCTTGTGTGGCGCGATCGTGCTCTCTGATTCGTCCATCCGTTCCAGCTGGGGTCCACGCATGCTGACTTGGTTTGAAACATATCCATGACACGTTTACACTTATATTCAATTGATTTCAGTTTCCATGACACAAAGTACACAATGGCCCAGTGGTTAAGGCGTTGGAATGGGAAGATTCTCCTCAAGGTCTCCAGTTCGATCCCTGGCAAGACCAATCCTTTTTTCTCTTTTGCAAACTTAACATATTTTTCATATTTTCTTATTTTTTCTTTAATATTTTCGTTCAATTTATTTTATCTTCTAATATTTTTATCATGCATTTAAAAAACACCAAAAATATTTATTTTTTGCATAATCATCATAAAAATGTTTATTTAATTTTTAAAATTAAAATTATTATTTTTGCATGCATATTTAATTTAATCTCTATTTTATCATTTAAATAGCTTTTAATTGTTTTTAAAATTACTAAATCAATTCCAAAAATTACCAAAAAATTATTTTATCATATTAATGTCATCACTAACACAAAAAAATTTTCTCATTCAAAAATACTTATTTTTACTAACATTTTCCTCTTATGCAATTTTCTTCCGTTTTCCGATTTTGCATCTTTTCACAGGTTATACCGTTTCGGACGATTTTTATCGCTTTTCTTTTTTCCAATTATGTAATTGCCTATGGGATGTAATAGTTTAATTAGGACTTTTATTTTCCGCACTTTCAATTATGTATCTGCCCCAAAGCCATGTAATAGCGTAAGATTTATCTTTCCGCACTTTACATTTCCGCAATTTAATTTCCGCACCCTATAAACTGCTAGTAATTAGGCGTGTATGGCAAGATTAAAATCAACATAGACCAATCATAACTCCAAGATAAAAATATCTAAATTTGACACACTCTTTTCACACATGCACCCCTTAGGGTAATTCTCTCTCGTTGCCTTTACAAATTCAAATGGTCAAGTCCCTCGAACGTAGAGGTATTCTAGCACCGTTGCCTTCAAAACAAATCATCATAGTCCCTTCGATACAAAGATCATAGACCCATGGTGTCGCCTACGAATACACGATCTTGACCCTCGATTGTCGCCTACGAAAAATGATGATAGTCCCTTCGAATGTGCTAGGATACTTCCTACAAGTTGCTTTCTATGACCATCCGATGTCCCTTCGAATACCCCGCTTACATCCAACGAATGGAGTTACCTACCAACTAATGGTATGGATAGCGTTATTCTAAAGGAACGTAAAACAACACAAAAATGACCAATTCTGAGTAGGTAATAAGACTTTTAGTTGCTTGCTCTATCAAAAATACTTTTCACACCTCACACTTTTGTCAAAGTTCAAACTCTTTTTCAAAATGAAGCATTTCCGAACACTTTGTATACATTCCTACATGAATCATTACAAAGTCAAAGCGAAATGCCCTTTTCAAAACATTTTTTTTAAACACACAGAAAGCACAATTTTAAAATGATCTAAGAGCAACTAAGAGCCCGTAGATAACTACGGATGGAAAGGGGGGTGCTAATACCTTCCCTTTTCATAACCTTCTCCCTTACTCAGAATCTAACGAATGTCTTTTTCTGTACTTTTTACCTTCCCTTAATTGGATAAAAGAAAAGTCGGTGGCGACTCTTGCTATCTACACATTTGCGATACAAAAATCTCAAAGTCAGTTCACCGTATTACACTAGCGTGCGTGACCAGAAGTTCTACTCTCATTAGAACTTCTAATACTTCTTTTACTCAGCATAATTTTGATGTCTATATATTATTCAATGCTTGAGTCAGAACACAATCTGAAATGAAAACAATATTCCATCAGAGTATCATATCTATTATACAAAATTTATTTCACTTGTTATCATCAAAACTCTAAGATTATGTCTAGAACCAAACTATGTTCTAACAATCTCCCCCTTTTTGATGATGACAAAAATATTATATTTTGATAAAAAAAATTGTATATATGAAAAACATATCTCCCCCTGAGATTAATAATTAAAAAAAACTAAGTAGGAGGAACTTCCCTGAGATGTTCTTACAGAACTTTCAGAGATTCTTTTCTTCATAGTTTTCCTTTTCATTTCTGAGCTTGAATCATTAGAGTTTGAAGCTTTACTTGAGTTTGCCTTTGCAACTTATTCTTCTAAAGTTTGTGTAAATATGTATCACTTAGAAGCAAAAATGTGCACTTGTATATTTTGTTAGAAATGTTTGACATTTTTGTTTTAGTAACATGTTATAATTAATCAGATCAAAATCTCAATATTCTCCCCCTTCTTGGCATAATAAAAAATGCAGTAAAGAAACTTTGTAAAATAAGCTAGAATGCTTGTAATCATTAATGGTAGAGGAATTACAAAAGTTTAACACAAAAAGAGAAAAAACAATAAAACACTGAAAAAACTTAAACATAATGATGCATTGATGTTTGGTTTGGAAACAAAAGTGCTAGGGTTGAAGAGAAACTAAAGAGAGCAGAAGATTTTTAATCTATGCAGAAGATTCTTCATGTTTCTGCATCCACATCTTGATTTCTTTGTTGGTTTCATCTTGCTTATCTAGATGTGCTCTGACAGCTTCATTCTCTTTCTTCAGCTCCTTCAGAGTTTCCAAGACAACAGAAGTAGAATCAACATCTTCTGTGGGGACAACCCTTGGGGTAGAAGCAGTAGTTCTATGGGCAAAATGCATTGGAGAAGAGAGTATCAAGGTCAACCATTAATGTCAGAAATTTTTGCTTGGTTTCTCTTAGACGAACACTTAGAGGTTTATAAAAAACCAAGGCGCGAGGTTGGTTCAACAACTTCTAAATCTGAGGTCTCATCGTCAGAGATCTCCATGTAGCCAACTTTTGGTTTCCATAGAGCATTGTCCAATTGAAGTAGTGGCTTTTCATTCCAGGAATTGTAGACAACTTTCTTCACCCCATTCAGACACTCAACAAATTTCTCATAAATATGAGATTGGCACAAGTCTTTGAGCTTTAGGGATTCAACAATGAATCTCCTTCTAAAGGTGTTGCATAATTCTGCTGAAGTAGAAGGGCTAAGATTGTTGGCACAATCATCGTTTAGAAGTTCTAACCAGCCTAACATTTCCTTCTCAAATTTCTGCAAGAGTATATTAACATTTGCATGCACATGTTTAGAACTAGGTGTCCTTCTGGTCAGAGTGTTAAGATTAACTTGGGTTCTCATAAATTCTGGAGACTCATCAATTTGAGGGTATGGAATTTGGAAAATGGGAGCAGAGGTTGGTGTAGCCATTTCTGGAGAATGTGGATGTTGAAGTTCTGGTATTATGGTAGGTTGGTCTTGGGAGGGAGTGTTTGTGATATGTTGTTCTGGGGATGTAGGTGGTGGAAGTTCTGTGGTTGTTGTTGTGTATTCGGTAGTGGTGGTTTTTGGAAGTTTTGTTGAAATGGAAATAGTTTTGGTGAGGTGTGGTGGAGTTTTGGAAATAGTGAAAATGTTTGTTGTTGGTATGAGACTAGGAAATTTTGTTTGTAAGGGGACATTTATCCCAGGTAAAATCCAAGAAGGAACATCTGAGTTCCATTCACTGGTTTCTGGGTGAGGAATAAGATTCTCAGAGGATGGTGCATTTGGACTATTTTGGTGGGGAGCAGATACAAAAATTTCTTGTTGTGAGGTTTGTGGAATGGTTGTAGTTGTATTTGATTAAAGTGGTGCATTTGGATTTACTGTAGTGGGACCAGAAACAGGGATATCCTGTTGTGATTTCTGTGGAGTGGTGGTAGGTGTAGCAGTGAAAGATGATGGAAGTTCTGAATTTAAAGAATCAAAATTATCAATATCAGATAATACTTGGTCAATGAGAGGGTTTTGTCAATAGTTTCTGAAGGTGCTGTTAGATCTATGTCTACATCTATTATTTCTATTGTTTGTTTTGTTGTGTTTGGAGTTGGGGGAATAGAAGTGGAATTTTGTGCAGCAGATGCTAATAAACTTGCAGAATTAGAAACAAGAATGGATTCAGAAGTTCTACCTGAAACTTGATGCTTCTTCTTCTTCTGAGACTTTTGGGGTCTAGAGGAAGTTCCTTCACCATCAAGTTTTATCTTCTTGATCTTTCTCATATGACTTGGAGATTCTCTGTCTTGCAGCCAGAATGGATCAATAGAGAGACCTTTCCTCTTGGAAGATCTGATGTGTTGTTGGATTGTCAACTGATGTTCCTCTGAATCAAATGCTGGAAAATCCTCAATTTGAATTCTTCTTCTGGTGACATTTCCAACTTCTAAAGGAGATGGCTCAACAAGAAGTTTATCAATGATCCTTCTCTTCACCAAACTCTCGCCATTGAATAATTTTCCACAGATGGGGTCTAATTCCTTTAGCAGCTTAGCATCTTCTAGATGCTTTATCATACCATTCTCTGTCAAAATGTCTGAAAGCAATCTTGCCAATGGTATCCAGTTCCTCTTAGCCTTTGGGTTCTTTGTCCTTTCTGCTTCCCTTGTTTCTTTCACATGGAGCCAAGGATGCCTAAACAGAAGATAGGTTAGATCCACCTTCACATTTGTGCCAACACAGAATAACATATATTGTTGATCTGCATTGATATAGTTAGGTGAACTTGTATCCTTCCTATGATGAATACATCCATGAAAAATATTGGCCCAGATTTTGTAAACATCCTTTAGGTCTTTAATCTTGCTAGAAGCTTCTCCAGCAGTGAAAATTTCAGCATTGATTGGTTCCAAGTCAATTCTTCCTTATGGAACACCAATCTCTCCTTCACCTTCTAGCCCCAACAATCTTCTGATAACACACTCAGTGATAGAGATTTCTTTCCCCATTACAAATGAAAGAATAGCTTTTGGGGTTACAGTGGCATGAATCCAAAATTCTTTCACTAGGTTTGGGTAAACAGGACCAACAAGACGGTCAAAGCAATTTGTCCATCCTTGAAACTCAATGGATGGAAACAATTTGAAGTCACTGTCCTTTAGATTTACCAAATCAATAATCATCTCACACACCACTTCCAATTTCTCAACTGGAATATGGGTTGTTCTTTCAGGAACCACATAACACTTAGATGTTTGAGAAAACGATGGAACAATAGTTTCTTGAGGGTTAGAGGTGAGAGATTCTGGGTTGACAATTGCTGGGTTGCTTGAACTAGATTCCATTTATGAATTTCTGGTATGAAGGTTTCTGGGTTTAGGGTTCTTGAACAGACAGAAGAAGAGGCATAAATGCATAAAAGGGTTTTGAAAGAGTGAAAAGAAAAGAAGAGTTTCTGAAATGAGGGTATTTATAGGAAAAATGCATGTAACTTAAACGTTCAACAAGCATTTTTTTTTAAATTAAAGTAATTAAAAGACAATTAATCATCTTGCGCATTTAATGTTGTGTCTGACAATTAGAGGGATATCTTGAGAATTGATTGATTGCAACAGTTACGTAGGAGCATTATGTCAATAGCCAGCACGCGTGTACGTGACCTATCTTCTAGGTTAATAGCGCAACAATTGTTTAATGTGTTGAACTTCTGAACCATAGTTGTAATGAAATATAGACAATATTTCAGAACTACTATGTATGGCTTCTAATTGAACTTCTCTTTTAACTTCTGAAGAGATGTTTAATTAGAATGTTTAAACAGAACTTCTGACTATATTGAAAGTAAACAAAAAAAATTCATCCAGGGCATACTTCCATACTTATATTTTTCAAAATGTATTTAAATCTATCTTTAGAAAGTGGTTTTGTGAAAATATTAGCCCATTGATGGTCTGTATCTACAAAGTTTAACCTTAAAAATCCTTTTTGAATATAGTCCCTTATGAAATGATGTTTTATTTCAATATGATTTGCCTTAGAATGTAAACTAGGATTTTTAGAAATGAAAATTGCAAAAGTATTATCAAAGAAGATAGGAATCTTACACTCATACAAATGATAATCTTCTAGTTGAGTCTTCATCTAGAGAATCAGATCTGCAGATGACTACATATTCTTATTCTATAGTTGAAAGTGCTATGGTGGCTTGCTTATTCTGTACCATGAGATTAAATTGTCACCAAGGAATTGTGACTTCGAGGTGCTCTTTCTTTCTAATTTATCTCCAACAAAGTCAACATCACAATAACCTACTAATTGAAAGTCTTTTAATTTTCTGTAACATAGACCAACATTAGTAGTACCTTTCATATACCTTAGAATTCTCTTAACTGTAGTTAAGTGAGATTCTCTGGGATCTGATTGGAATCTAGCACATAAACATACACTGAACAAAATATCTGGCCTAGATGCAGTTAGATATAGAAGAGATCCTATCATACCTCTGTAGATCTTCTAATCTACCTTATTACTTACGTCATCTTTACCCAAATTACACGTGGGATGCATTGGGGTCTTTGTTTCCTTACTTTATGATAACTGGAATTTATTCAGAAGTTCTTTGACATACTTGGTTTGATGTATGTAAGTACCTTCTGAACATTGATTAATTTTAATTCCCAGAAAGAATTTCAATTCTCCCATCATGCTCATCTCAAACTCTTCCTGCATAGACTCAGCAAATTCTCTTCCAAGAGAGACATTAGAAGTACCAAAAATAATATCATCTTCATAAATCTGGCATATCAAAATATCATTTTTAAATGTCTTTCTAAAAAGAGTTGTGTCCACTTTTCCTCTGCTGAAATTATTTTCTAAAAGAAAATTACTTAAACGTTCATACCAAGCTCGGGAGCTTGCTTTAACCATATAAAGATTTTTGAGTTTAAAGACATGTTATGGAAATTTTGAATCCTAAAAACCAGGAGGTTGATGGACATAAATTTTTTCTTCTATATAGCCATTTAATAATGTACTTTTGACATCCATTTGATATAAGGTAATATTATGTTGAACATCAAAAGAAATTAGTAATCTAATTGAATCTAACCTGGCAACTGGAGCAAAGGTTTCATTATAATCAATACCTTCTTGTTGACTATGAAACAACCGGCCGAAAAATCAAAGGATATAACTGTTTATCAATGAAGTCACCGTCGAACGTTTTTATCCCGCCAAGAGGGAAAGGTAAACATCGAGTAAACTTGAAACGTAGAAATCACGGTCTTGCGACCGAGAGATCGGGTAAGGAAGTACATTACGTGAGGGAAGAGATTAGCACCCCACTCGCCCGTAGTACTCTACGGTATCTGCTTTTACTTTCTATCTAATGGGTGTAAAGGTCTAACTATATCTGTATATGGTATAATGCATGCAAAAATGAAAAGAAGAATAAAGAAATAAAAGAAAACACGGGAAAAGAAGGAAATATTTGAGAGGTTGCTCGATCAAGCCCATGACAGGATGCCTACGTATTCCCTCGTGCAATGGGAAAGTCGAGGCGTCATAGTTCGGCTCACTTGTTTTGGTTGGTTTGTGTTTTTAGATTAGCGAGCGAAACCAAGCGATGAAGAAACACCTCCGTGATGACGAAACATCTACTAAGCGGGATGACGAAACATCGGAAAACGAGATGACGAGACATTAGGAAACGGGATGACGAAACATCAGCAGCAGGACGATGAAGCATCAGAAGATGAGATGACGAAACATCAGAAGATGAGATGACGAAACATCAGCAACAAGACGACAAAACATTAGAGGATAAGATGACGAAATTTCACCAGCAGGACGACAAAACATCAACAACAAATAGGACGACGAGACATCCTAAAACTAATTGGTTTGTATCTTTTACTTTGGAAAAAGTTTCATATTATTAGAGTGTTTTAATGCACTTGACAAAACAATATTTTAGCTTCAAGGATGCAAAAGGATAAAGGTAAAATGGCTAAGGGAAACTAACCTATTTCTAATCCTAATGTTATCATACAAAGTTGATCCTAATTTCAGGGTATAAACAAAGGGAAAAATCTACCTAAAGTTATCATGCATGGATGCCTAACTTAATGTCTAAACTCGATAACTAACCTAATCGAGTAAACCTAAGGGGAATCTATAAAATCAATCATCTCGTTTAGAAGACCAAGTGATAAGAGGGGTAGAATCAAGTAAAGTGCTTTGGCAAAAGTACACAAACTAAGTACTAACAAGTGCTAAAAAGAGAAGAAGAAGAAGAAGAAGAAGAAGAAGATGTGATGGAGTCAAGTGAATGATGTTCATATAAAGTGTCATGTGAAGTGAGGTCAGTAGACACAATATTTACAAAGTTTATACAAACCTTTAACAAATATCAAACACCATTATAAACATACACATACAAAGTTAACTCACAAACTAGGTCAAACTAGTCTTAAAAGCACACGAAAAGCTAATTGTGCGAAGCGTTAGACTTAGAGGAAGCTAATGGACAATTAAAGAATAAAATGACACAAAATTAAGTAGTTAAAAATTTTAATGCCTCATTTACATCATACAAATAGATCACAAAGATTCAAGAGCAAAAATCTACCGGAAGTGCGTAAACATGCAACAATCGCGTGTAGTGAAGTGAATCTAAGTATGTGAGACTTATGATATGCAAATAAGGTGTCAAGATGAAGTGGTTACAGTACCAGCATCATATGAAAGAATTAATAACCAAATCAAAAAGAAAATGTCACAAAGATGCAATCACATCATTAGTACGAAAACTAGTCGAAATTCTTAACCTAGGAAGTGTTTACAAGTTAAAAGAAGCCACGAAAAGGCAAAGATGAAAAGAGATGAACCAAGAAATACCAAGATACACAAATTGTAGTAGCAAAAACATAATTTCATCAATAGGATCATTCAAGTATGCACTCTAAGGATTCACAAACAAAACACTTAAGAAAAATGCATTCGATTCATAAGAGTGCGGGCAAACATGTGTATGCATGAGTGTGTGCTTGTGCATACTTGTTCTAAGTGTCACATGATGGTGGGATAAAAAGCAACACATGATGAAGAAACACTCATGCTATGCACTTCCATGCTACAAGATATTCCAAATTGCGCATATACAATGTCAACACAAAAACTAGTTAGGAGCTTGACCTAGAATGCAACTAGAAGTCGAACGAAGCATGGTCAATGCATGAAGGAAAAGGAATGAACCTCATAGCATAAAATGACATGGAAGGCAGTAGCTAGCATAGTAAGAATGCATTATCATCATATACATGATCATCATGAAAATTCACAAACAAAGGAAACTAGGAGAGCCTAAGTATGCATCTAGAAGGGTGTAGTGAAATGTGCATGGATATGCAATTGTGAACATGATTAGTGATGTCATATTTGAGTGAAGTCAATGAGGGATACATAGATATTACCTTAATGTTAGACACAAACAAATTACAATCACCTCTAGAGAAAACCTACACAAAACTAATGCAAGAAAAACTAGTCAAGAAATTGTCCTAAACATGCACCTAGGAGTCAAATGAAGCATGGCATAACATAGGTGAAGAGGCATGAACATTTAGAAGATGGAAAAGGATGAAAGTCAGTAGTTATCATGGTAGAGATACACTCATGTCATATACACAATCATTATAACCTTTTCATAAGAAACTTTCAATAAGAAAACATGAATGCGCATCCTAGAACTATGTGATGGAAAATGTTTGTTTGTGTATTCAAACATGCTTGTGTCAAGTGTCATATACAAGTGAGATCAGTGATGAGAATATAAGTATGATGTTCACACAAAAACAAAACAATTATCATACATCACAACCATTCATGGTACAAAGGTTAGCAATGGAAAAGGTCGACTCTAAACCTTAGAGTTAAATTTAAGTAAGCATACAAGTTAGTGAGCCAAATATGGTGAAGAGGCAAGGTGAGAAGGCAATGTGACACACAAGGTCAGTAGAAGCTGAAACTTCAATACACAAAGAAATCAACTATTTGATGAACAAAATCATCTAAAGTAAATACCACCTATCTTAGATCAAACACATTGATTAAGATTTGTAGGAAGGGAATGAAGTCTTGCATGTCCTAGGGTGATGATAGAACCCTCACAATATGCTTGTCATGAGCTCAAGGTAATGTCAATTAAAATTACATACCTCAAACATGATGAACCTATAATCCCTTAAGGTATTGTCCTACCAAAAATTAGAAGAGAAAGAAAATTTAGCTCTTTTAGGTCATCATGATGATCTTACAATTGAATGCAAGTCAATGAATCAAAGAGCATAGAATTAATGATCACATAATGCACAAAGTCAGAAGTACAAATCAAGAATTTAATTAGAATTGGATCACTAATGTCATGAAAGATACACATGATACAAATGTTACAACAATGGCCACAAGGTGATGACATCTTAACAACAAAACTAAAATGACTTGTGCAAGTTAGGGGTCTTAAATGAATCAATAAAAATGGAATCAAAGCCCTAAACATGCCATGAGTACAAGATAAAGAGATGAGAAGCAAGTTCCCAAGGGATTGCATGAATGCATTCTTCATATCTCACGACTCATACAAAAGAACTCAAAATGAAACACCTTTAAATTAAAGGATCAAGATGATCCAATGAGGTCAAATGTATCTCAAGTCTTTAGATGACCATCCTTGAGGTTATCATACCCCTAAGCATCAATTAGAAACACAAATTGTACAAGAACATGGTTTAAGAATCAAAGCATCAACAAATTAGGGTTTTGGAAACCATACAAACTTTATGCTCAAGGTGGAAATCAAATGATCAACATGTAATTTCCAATAAATGAAAACATATTTACATATCCATAGAGCATTCAAATGGTCATAACCTACCCAAAGCTTGGCCTTAAATTATGTCCATAAGCTTCACATTGAAGCTCGACTCAATTACACTAGGCCAAAGGACATGTTCACTTTGGAAATTCCATAAAAATAGAAAGATGGGATATAAAATCCAAGCAAAAATGAACTAAAGAGCTCAAATCCCTTACAAGTCAGGGACATATCCTTGCTCAATTCAAAATTCCATGGAAGGATCAAGATAAAATTCAAAAAGTCACCACTAGTTCAAAATTAAACTTATATGACCAATAAACAAGAGAAATTTATATAAACTACAAAAATCAGAAATAAAAATCTACAAAAATTGGAAACAGTAACCTAACATCCCAAGTATGATCAAAACTATTTTTTTTAATTTTTTATTTCCAAGGGAAAATGATAAAAACAATAAAAATGCAAAATGTGGAATGCAAATCAAATATTTAATGCAAAAATTCATTTAATTATGAAAAAATGACCAAATTATAAAATAAAAATCAGAAATGTATGATGCATGATTAGAATGATTTAGAATATTTTGTATGTATATTTTGTATGGATAAAAATATTTTAAATAATTATAATTATGCATGAAATGCAATATAATGCAAAAATTTATTTAATTATGCCAAAATTCCAAAATTATAAAATAAAAATCAGAAATTCATGGTGCATGGATTGAATGATTTAAAATACTTTTTATGTATTTTTTGTATGGATAAAAATATTTAATTATACAAAAATTTATTTAATTATGCAAAAATGACAAAATTATGAAATAAAAATCAGAAACTGAAAATGAACCACTTGGAGGGTACAAAATATTTTTTGTGGAATTTTTCATCATTGAAAAGTATTTTTTTATGAATTTTTCAATTAAAACAAAACTAATTAATCTTAAAATTTATTTAATCAGTCAAAACATTTTTAAAATTTCAGCAAAAAAATTCCATAAAATGTTAGAGGTCAATATGAGTCTATGATATTTTTTTTAAATAATTTTTGGACAATTTTTGAATGCAAAATAAAATGATTAAAGATGCTAAATGTAAAATAAATTAAATGGAAGCAAAAATTTTAAATCAACCAATTAGATCATGACACGCATCGTCTTCAACCTCAAGCCTAAGCCCTAAAACGCGTAAAACACCAGTGCCATGCACCCTACTTTTGATCCCTACAACTTTCTCATTTCTTAATCAAATAAAACGATTCAAGGCTCTAATTAAAGATCACATGGTAGCTACCACACATAACTTGTAGAATTCAAAATAGTTAGGCATGCATCAAGAAATCAGTGAGAAAATCATCCAATCTGGATTCTGAGAATATCATGCTATGCAACACACTTCAAAAACAAATGCAAATATACATCAAACCTATTGTTTGGCCGCTAACGACGCATATAATCTTTTATTCATAAATGGCAAGTGAAAAGCGATTCAAAGTTCAACAATTACCTCTTGATTTGGAAAATAAATCCAAATGGGCCTCGAAATTAAAGAAAACCTCCTTAGCTTGCTCTTGAGACTTCAATGAAGTGATAATAAGAGAATCCTTGAAAGCAAATTTGCGAAGCTTCAAGAGGAAAACTTGAGATGCAGAGTATATTTTCAGATCTGGAGAACGAGTGAGAGCAGCCTCCTTGCAAAATGAGAAGCTCCATACTTATATAGAGGGAGTGTAAGCAAGGGTAGATCAGTCTTTCATGCCATAAATCCGTTGGAGCAAAAATTATAAAGAATGGCATGGTGAGTCAGCTTTGTGTTTTGCTCTGAGGTTAGCTCTCTTTTGATGCGTTTTGATGAGCTGTTGAGATTGTGTGAGGAGGCAGCACATGGGTTGTTCCTCAAACTTAGTTGATATTGCAAAGAATGAAAAAATCGTGCATGGCAAGGGTGTGAAGAGTACTCATTTTGCTTGGGATTTTTATGGCAAAGAAAGAGGTGGCAAGTGTGCTTTGATTCCCAGCTTATGCTGGCCTAGAAACAACTTGTAAAAACATCACAAAAACATGAAAATACATTATGTGCATACAGCCTGTGGATCACCTTGTTCAAGCTCCAATTTCTCACTAATGGCTTGTGCGAATTTTGGCTTTCTAAGGCCTATCAAGAGCTCTTGGAATGAAGATCACAATGAGCTTTGATTCACTAAAAATGGAGTTGAAATGTGTGAGATATGATTGCCAGAAGTTGTGCATAAACTGGAGCTTGGTCAGGCACACGCGCGCGCATCTGGGCTTGCATGGTCGTGCATTGAATCAGTTTTGAGGCCTCCACTTGTGGTCCTTGTAACTTCCTCAATACTAAACCAAATGATGTGATTCAAAGTTCTAATTAAAGATCTCATGGCATACTTCAAGATGCACGAAGCAAAACTCTCAAATTCCATCTGAATCAGAAGATATAAGCTCCAAGATTTTTCCCATCAACTGTTTGTGGAAAGTACGCGCAGGGAAACCATGAAACTTGCAAGCTTGCCCAGCCTAAGTCAAAACTTGTACATGAAACTTCTAACTCAAATATCTCTCAAATGGTGCATTTTTGAGAAATTTTACACATTGATAAATTTGTAGGATTTTTCCCAAGCTTTCCAAAAATGTATGGTATGCAACCATTGGATAAACATTGAGAAAGTTATGACATGTCAAAGTTTCATAGGGTGGACACTTAGAAATTTTTTTAACTTCAAATAACTTTAAGAACAACTTAACTCTAATTTCTTCAACTTTCTTGGTTCAATGGTGAATTTGATAGTAAAACATGAAAATGTGGTATTTGAATTGATGGTTGACCAAAAGTCCACTTGGTCAACCCATGACTTTGAGTTGACCAAAATGACCATTTTCTCCCTTGTGATCAATTGACTTGCTTCTACTCAAATTGAGCCTCAATATTTCAACCGTGGATGTCCAACAACTTATAAAAGAAATGGAATCAAATTTGAGTGAAAATATGGAGAAATCTTGATTATACCCAAAACCTAATTTTGCACCATGTGTTAGGAGATAGCGAATCAAGCTTCAAAACCTCAAATCTTACGAATGTCTTGGTAATTCTACGAACCATGATAAATCAAATGATAACAGGAAGGTAATACTTCAAGAAATTGACTTATCCAAGCTTCGAGCTTCACCATGGGCCAAAACCCTAATTTCATCAGATGGATGACACAAATGAATTCCTCACCAATTCTTTGCAAAACTTCAACTCTTGAGGAATCAATAAGACAAATAGGATGTCTTGAGATGTAATACATCATTGTGACTTGAAAGATCCAAAGATATGCGAGTTTGATATTCCTCAAAGAGAATGCTAACACAACCAACCTCCTTAGCTTGTAGAGGACTTGAGAACCCAAAGAACTTTGATCCTCTCACAAGGTATGAATGCAATGCAATATGATGTTTACGATGAAACATAAGCCTAAATCAAGAAGGTAAATTTTGGGGTGCAACAAGCCCCATTCTTAAACTTGATAAGCAAGAACTAGTAGGAACCTTGACGTTCACGGTGGAAGAGGATTGAATACAAAAGAACAAAATTTACACTCTTGAGAAGAAGAGTGAAACTTTCAAAAGGAGCGAGAATCTTGGACTTAGAGAATACCAAATGAAATTGGTTTCAAAGAAAAGCCAAATAACATTGTGCTTTAACAAGAGGAGAGTCTAATGTATATTAGCCTTCCAGCGGTATCGTCAAGGCAAGCGTAGCATACCATAATAAAGATGAGATGAAACTCAAACCAGAAGACTAGACAAAACTAGACTCTAAAAATGTACGCAATAGGACAACTACGAAAAGGGTCCTATAAGCAAGATGAATAGAGTGCGCGATTCTAGGGACATCTGCTAGTCTCAACCAGGGGTAAACAGTGGAAATTGTGACAAACCGAAGGTATAAAAGAGACAGGTCAACCAAGGATGAGCGGTGGCGGGCGATTGAATCCAAGGAGTGACATCAAACGAGACAAAACTCGACTCGGTAGAACTAGAAGAATGACACTTTCTAGAAACAAGTACCAGGACAAAAACTGGATTTCATGCATGGGAAATGAGACAAAACTCGACCCATATCAAAGTGATGAGAGTGCATGTTTCTCAGAGCACTTGCTGTTCTCAAACTAGAGGATAGACAATAGACGAAGCTGATTGAATCCACAGAGTAAAGGGGAAAGGTTCCAACCGAGATAAACAATATGATGGGCCGAAAGAATCCGGAGTAAGAAACAAAAGCGAGATGAAACTCGACTCATGGAACCTAGTTAGGCGAAACCAACTAGATGAGTACCGGACAACAACTAGATTTCATGCACAGGCGAAGAGACAAAACTCGACCCAAAGCAAAGTGATGAGAGCGCATGTTTCTCAGAGCACTTGCCAGTCTCAAACTAAAGGATAGACAATAGACGAGGCTGATTGAACCCAATAGTTATAAAGAGACACGTTTCAAACCGAGATAGACAGTATGATGGAACTGAAAGAATCCCAAGAGTAAGAAACAAAACGAGATAAGACTCGACTCATGAATACTAGTTAGACGAAACAAACTAGATGAGTACCAATACGACAACTAGATTTCATGCGCGGGTAACGAGACAAAACTCGACCCAAAGCAAAGTGATTAGAGCGTACTTCCAAAACACTTGCTGAAATGATCATCAAGACAAAACTGACATTCGAAAGGTATATTGATGGACATCGAAATGAACCAACAAATGTAATAGAGACTAGACCAATGAAATTGTACCAGAGAGAAACTAGGCTACAATCAAAATGTTGCGTAGACACTCAACCAAATTGAATGATTAACAGAACACTGGTATGAAGATACTCAAGATAGAGGCCTCACTAGGGAAATGATCTGAAGTTAGCGGATTCACTGGGGAACATAGTGGAAATAAAGGCTTATGTTTTAATGCATGTTTGAAATTTTTTTTATGGAGTAAAGTTCCAAGAGATGATGGAAAATTACACTTTGAGGATGCAATGTAATGATGCATGATTGAATGCTTCACCGGAGAATGGTTAATCAAGAAGCTAATCAAGAAGCCAATCAAACACCAAGCAAAACTTGATAAGAATTGCAAAAATATATTGCAAAATCCATTGGGGAGAAAACCTTCAAAGAGATTAAACTCTGCGGGGAGCAATAACTTGTGTAACCGGTAGAAACAGGCTACAATCACTGAGAAGAGTTGCAAACATAAATTGCAGACTTCGTTGGAGAAATAAATCCGGACGAAACCGTTGATTCTGATATGGGATGCCAAATGAAATTGGACAGAGCCAGAGAAAATCGAGGCGAAGCTATGACTTCTGAAGAGGAAAGCCAAATAGAGATTGCACTCTGTTGGATAAGATACCAAACAAAATTGGATTCAACCAAGAATAAAGATTCTTTTGACTTCATGGGGAACAACTAATCCTTGGTCAATGATAGGAGAAAATCTGTACACAGCTCTAGCGGAGAGTGGATAACTAGGGCCTTAAGAAGCTCAAAAGAAGACTCACAAATGATCTTCAATAAGAAAAGTCCTCACTGGGGATATAAAGTGATGTGGGATGGGCATCCACAATAGTATACATCTCGGGCGCTGCAACACTTGTCACCAATCAACAGGATCGAACTTGATGGAGAGATGAGAGAGTTCTCGGAATAGAAATCCAAGCAAAATAGTTCATCTGGGCATGAAGAAAATAGACACCTCATATAGGACGGCTCCACTGGGGAAATGGGAGATATTGTACCACAATTTTGAAAGAAAATTTTCTTCGCTAGGGAGAGGAGAAACGTTGAAGAAGAGACCTCAGATGGAAACTGATACACTGGGAAAAGGGGAAAACTCTTGAATAAGCACTTCCAAATGCAACAACTTGATTGGGGGATTAAAGAAGTCATGAATAAACATTCCACCTCGAATGAGCATTCTTCTTTTGTGAACACAACAGTAACACAACTTCATTGAGGATATAGATTCTTAATCAAGAGATCTTATCAATCGCAACTTATCAGACAAGAACTCTCCATCTGACGATACTGGGGAATAGATAACCTTTAGGTAAAACTAGGGAATCATCTGGACATAATCTCTTCATCTTGGGAGACCTGCTGGGGAGAAGTAAAAACTTCGGTGTTACTGGAGTATGCCCCCAAGCTGGAGATATTTCACATAGCCACTTCTGCCAATTCAATCAAACCAAATCTGCCCCAAGTCTAACATGTAGTAAATTCACTGGGGGAGAATCCTTGTAGAAACACAGACAAAACTGATTTAAGATAAAAATGCCCCTGATTATCATCAATTCTTTGAAAAGATTGACTTTCAATTCCATAGAGTCGAGACCCTCTTCTTTGACAAACTTAAATTCTTCATTGATATTCATTGTGCAAAACCACTTGATGTCAAACAGTTGTTTCGCATACAGAAAAATGTTTATTATAAGAATGGAAATTCAAATGCACCACTTACGTAAGTCTTGAAGTTTTCATGGAAAAGGTATTTTGGCTTCTTGTGAACAAAACACTTTTAGAATGCAAAATGTTTAGAATGACAAAACAAACATATGATGCCAACACAAAAACTAGCGCACAGTTTAGGAGTCAGGAAAATGTTATCTCAACGTAGTATGCTTTCGAATTAACCCATGCTTCAGTTAGAACTTTTGAGGGTTGTAACGTGGCCTGGCTCACGGTTTTCAAAAAAATATTTTTAGGCTCAAAATATTTGGTGCCCACCCCTTCGTGATGTTCTCCAATCTTAGATTCAGTCGACTCGATATGAGCATTCAACTTTCAAAAAAGTATGGTGTGGCAACTTCTGCTGAAGATTTCTTGGACATGCTCGAGGAACCCACAAGCTTTACGGACACGATAGCCACTCACTTTAACTTTGGTGTCTGATCACACGACTTTGCTCTCTTACTGAGAACCCTTTCTGGATTTCCAAAACTTTGCCCTCCCTTTTTGCCTAAGCGACTTATTACCAAGTTTGACTTAGCGGGCCCCTTTTTTATTTTTCTCTTTATTCATTTTTTTCATTTCATTTTTGGAACAAATCGTGTGATCTCTACACCATATTCAATTTGTTGTGAATAATTATGACTATCTGAGTCTTTTGAAGGATTCCACGTTCACAAACGAAGGTTGACCATTGCAATTTGGACTTTCCTCAGCCTTTTGGAGGATAACCATTGTTGTATCCTCGGATTACACACTTCTGAATGCTCAATCAAATAATACTGAAATCTACCCGGCCCCAGGTTCGGAAAATAAGGTTTTTTTCTGAATAGAAAAGAAACTCCTACTTCAAGGCTCAAAGGGGTTAACGAGGGTTTATCTTCCTTATATCTCCGGTGTTTGGGAATTGAAACAAGGCATGTGCTTCATCAACAGGGTTCCACTTGAAAGCATACAAATCAAAGATTAGAATTTTAGTATCGTCATCCTCCCCCCATTATTTGTCTAAGAAAAAGACTTGGTGAAGTTGGCATTGATATGCAGGCAAGTCATTTTTATGAGTGATAGCGAATGAGTGTTAACAAATGGATTTCTTCAAGACAAACATACTTAATGCCTTAAGATTTTCATTCAAAAATAAACAAATTTTTACATGATAGCAAAGTTCAAATAAACAAACAAAAGTGCAAATGAAAATGCAATAAAGAAACTCAAGGTCGCCACTGTTGAGGAGACTCGACTTCGTCTGGACCTCTTGATTCTGACAACTTTCTACAATCTTGATACTCTTTTGGACAAAAGATTCCCTTTTTGATCTATCATTGACACAATAGTCTTCAAATCGATCCAAACTCAAACTTTATCTCTGGACGACAGAACGTCTTCAATCAAGTGGTCGAGCGCACCAGGGCAACATTCACGGGGGATTTTCTTCAAAAGAAACGATGAAAATTGTGCAAAGCGGAATTGCACCAACAGGATCCCCAAGTGTCTTCTACCTTATGGAATAAACATCCAAAACCTGCGACTGAAAGCATCTTCTACGAACAGGAGAAACAATCAGATACTGCAATCGAAAACCTTCAACCTCATCTTTTGCCACACAAGAGTGAAACTTCACAAGATAAAGATTATGTAGTGGCTTGTCAAACAGAATTGGCTCTTGAAATACACTATTTATGCATGATCTCCAGGAAATGGTATAAACATTCGAACAAGAGGGCACCATCAATTCCAACAGTATTATTCACTTTTTTTAATTATCATTATTGTGCAGGAACCATCAAAGGAAAATAATTATCATGAAGATATTGGATGTTTTTATAAATCAAACAATTAAAGCTACAGAAAATAAAAACAATTTTTTTTCATTAATTGAAGATTGGCCATTAAAAGGCATTTACACTAAGATTTAACTCCTACAAAGAGGTGTTTGACCAAAAACATAAAAATGTGGAAAAAATGTTACAAGAATGGCAACGTGGTAACAAATGACAAAGAATCTCAAATTCTACTATTACTCATACATCCTCAAACATCCCATCATCTTGAATTTGGGGAAGATAACCATGCCGAACCAACAAGTTTAGCTATGCGAAGAACTTCTTCAACACATCGGCATTCACTGGGAGTGGGAAGTCTTTACCGTCCATAGTTGTAAGCATCATTGCCCCACCAGAGAAGACCTTCTTGACCACAAAAGGTTCTTCATAAGTCAGAGTCCACTTGCCCCTAGGGTCGCCTTGAGGAAGGATTATCCTTTTAAGAACCAGATCACCTGCTTGATAGAACTGAGGGCGTACCCTCTTGTCGTAAGCTTTTCTCATCCTTTTCTGATACACTTGGCCATGACACACAGCTGCCAAATGCTTCTCATCAATGAGATTTAACTGATCTAACCAATTCTGCACCCATTCAGCTTCATCGAGTTCAACGTCTTTCATAATTCTCAAAGAAGGAATTTCGACCTCCACAGGTAAAACTGCTTCCATCCCATACACAAGGGAGAACGGGGTTGCCCCGGTCGATGTGCACGCTGAGGTACGATAACCATGCAAAGCGAAGGGCAACATCTCATGCCAATACTTGTAGGTTACCACCATCTTCTGCACAATCTTCCTAATGTTCTTATTTGCGTCCTCGACAACACCATTCATCTTCGGGCGATATGGAGAGGAGTTATGGTGTTTGATTTTGAAAGTATCACAAAGCTCCTTCATCATTTTGTTGTTGAGGTTGGACCCATTATCAGTGATGATTTTCTCAAGGACCCCATAGCGGCAAATGATATTGTGCTTGATGAAACGAGCTACGACCTGCTTGGTGACATTAGCAAAAGAAGCAGCTTCGACCCATTTGGTGAAATAATCTATAGCAACCAAGATGAAACGATGGTCGTTAGAAGCAGTCGTCTCAATCTTCCCAATCATGTCAATGCCCCATATTGCGAAGGGCCATGGAGATGTCAGAACATTCAAAGGAACAGGAGGAACATGCACTTTATCTGCATACACTTGACACTTATAACAAACCCTGGCATGACTATAACAGTCTGTTTCCATAGTGGACCAATAGTAACCGACCCTCAGAATCTTTTTGGCCATGGTATGACCACTGGAATGGGTCCCAAAAGCACCCTCGTGCATCTCTTCGATGATCTTTGACGCTTCATTCTTATCCACACATCTGAGCAACATTCCATCATGATTTGTCTTGTATAAAGTACCATTGCTGAGGAAGAACTTTGTAGCGAACCTCCTTAAAAACTTCTTATCTGTGATGGACGCTTCTTCTGGATACTCTTGAGTTTCTAAGTACCTCTTAACATCATAAAACCAAGGATTACCATCCAATTCCACCTCCGCTTCAAAACAAAAGCTGGCTCATCTAACCTTCTAATGGTGATCGAAGGCGCCTCATTAGCCCACTTCACCTTGAACATAGACGATAAAGTGGCCAATGCATCCGCAAGGTGATTCTCCTCTCTAGGGATATGCTCAAACGTGATCTCTTCAAAATAAGGAATCAACTTCATCACGTGTTTGCGATAAAGAATCAAGTTTTAATGACGAGTTTCCCAATCACCGTTAATTTGACTAATAACGAGATTAGAATCCCCAAAAACCTTCAAGAACTTGATACATAAGTCAATTGCTGCTTCAATCCCATAAATGCATGCTTCATACTCTGCCATGTTGTTAGTGCAGTCAAAACAAATTCGGGCTGTGAAAGGAATATGGAAACCATCAGGGGAAGTGATAACATCTCCCACACCATTACCCATTGCGTTCGACGCACCATCAAACACCATCGTCCACTTGTTTACAGTGATTTCTGGTAAACAACCGCTAGTTTTCCAAACTATCAAATAAACTTAATGACTGTTATTTAATCTCTCTGGTAACTTGCAGGATCGACTAGATTGATCCTATGGGGTATGGTCGTTTGGATAAATCTAATTGTAAAACTGGTATTCATATTGAGGATTTCAATTTAAAGTGTTTTAGAAGTATTCAATTCACTTCGATTACCACACTAAATGAATCTAATGACATGATCAAGTGAAATAAATGTAAAACTGATGAATGATTAAAGATTCGAATGTAAAAGAAACGTTTAAATACAGAAAAGAGTAAATGACTTTGAATGTAAAAGCTTCAATGTAAAGACATGAATGTAAAAGTTTCTGAAATGTATAAAAGATTCGAATATAAGAACAACGTTTAAATGCAAGAAATAAGTAAATGGCTTTGAATGTAAAAGTATTTAAAATGACAGTGACATGAAAATGGAAGATAAACTGGAAAAGATAAAGAGTTTTTACTGAATTATAAATGTTTGGTGTTATCATACATACATTGTTCGAGCATTCGTTTCCCTATCCATGTGGTATTTTGAATGTTTACTGAATTTTGTACAATAGATATGACACATGAAATCCTAACACTAAGACTTCTATTTATACTACTTCGACCATAACGGTCTTGCTATAAGATTCTGCCACGTTCGAAGCATGCAGAGCATTGCTTCTCTCTAGCCTCCACGCGTCTTCGAACGCTCTAGCGCATATATATTTGATTTCCAATATCCCCTGGCATCCTTCATTTCGAATTCGTTTCACAACCTTCACAGACATAATCTCATTACTGCTTCGAAGCTTCTTTTAAATGTATCTTCACAACTGTCATTCGAAGCTCTGAGCTTTGACGTTTCCATTCGAAGAACAATCTCTATCATTCCGAACCGTAACATTTGCTTTATTCCAACGAAACATCAATATTGTTTTATTTCGAACTGTATCAATAAAATCTTCAGCCAACACCACTGTGATCCTGGCTCGGGCCCTACCTCCAGGATGGGAATGTTGCAGTCTCTAATGTACATGATGTCTTCGTCCGGGAATTCAAACTTCATCGGTTGATAGTCGTCCACCGACTGGTGAGCGAGATAATCTGCCAGGACACTACCCTTGATAGGTTTCTGGGTGGTATACTGGATATCATATTCTATCAAAATCATCTGCCAACGGGAAACTCGGCCGATAAGAGCTGGCTTCTCAAATATGAACTTAATGGGATCCATTTTAGAAATCAAATAAGTGGTATGCGTCAGCATGTACTGCCTTAACCTGTTAGTAGCCCATGCTAGTGCACAACACGTCTTTTCAAACAAAGAATATCTTGACTCGCACTCGGTGAACTTCTTGCTCAAATAATATATGGCTTGTTCTCTATTTCTGGTCTCATCATGCTGACCAAGCACACAACCCATGGAATTCTCCAGAACTGTTAGATACATGATCAATGGCTTTCCCTCAACTGGCGGTACAAGTATCGGATGCTCTTGCAAATATTCCTTGATTCTATCAAATGCCATCTAACAATTATCATTCCAAACAACTGCTTGATTTTTCTTTAGTAACTTGAATAAAGGCTCACAGGTGGTAGTAAGATGAGATATGAACCTGGAGATATAATTCAATCTCCCCAAGAAACCACGAACTTCTTTCTCTGTCTTTGGCTCGGGCATTTCTTGTATCGCGTTCACTTTGGCAGGATCAACTTCAATACCTTTCTCGCTCATAATAAAGCCCAACAACTTTCCTGACCTCACCCCAAAGGTGCATTTGTTCGGATTCAACCTTAGCCTGAACTTCCTTAATCTTTCAAACAATTTCTACAAATCAGCTAGATGTTCTTCCTCTGTCTGAGACTTAGCAATCATATCATCAACATAAGCTTCAATCTCTCTATGCATCATGTCATGAAAGAGAGTGACCATTGCACGCTGATACATTGCTCCTGCATTCTTCAGACCGAAAGACATAACTTTGTAACAAAAAGTTCCCCAAGGCGTAATAAAAGTAGTCTTTTCCATATCATCAGGCACTATCTTGATTTGATTATAGCCAGAAAATTCATCTATGAAAGAGAAAACCTTAGCTTGAGCAGTATTATCAACCAGAATGTCAATATGAGGGAGCGGGAAATCATCTTGAAGGCTTCTCTATTCAGATCCCTATAATCGACACACATTTTGTCCTTACCATCCTTCTTAGGTATCGGCACAATGTTTGCAACCCACGATGGATACGAGACAACCTTCAGAAAACCGGCATCCAACTGTTTTTATACCTCCTCTTTGATCTTCTTGGACATCTCTGGGTGAGCTCTTCGAAGTTTCTGCTTAACCGAAGGACAATCTTCCCGGAGGGGCAGCTTGTGTACCACAATATCTGTATCCAAACCTGGCATATCCTCATAAGACCATGCGAACACATCAACATACTCACAGAGCATATTTATCAACCTTGTCTTCACACTCTCTTCCAAATAGGCCCCTAGTCTGATCTCTTTCTTTGCTTCATCTGTACCCAAATTAACCAATTCCAGAGGCTCTTCATGCGGCTGAATAACCTTCTCCTCTTGTTCTAGCAATCTGGCTAATTCTGTAGGGAATTCACAATCTTCCTCACTTTCTTCTTCCGCTTGATGAATCGGATTGTCAAAGTCATAATGGGCAGTAGCAGAATCGTGATTATTGGTATCTGGTGTGGACATGTATCTGCATGATTAATTTTGTTTTAATGACGGTGTGTGAAGAATAAAAGCATTGCCCCATTTTCTTTTTATTAGGAAAACAAATAAGTAGTAAAAGTGAAAGTGGAAATAACACAAAAATTTGAATGAAAAACGTCCTTTATTTTATGATAAAAACTTGCAAACTGAAACATGGGGGCCCTACACAATGATTCACTACGCCTTGGGCAGAGCGTAGGAATTATGAAATGATAAAGAAAAACAAGAAAATTACTCCTCAGTAGTTGTAACTTGAATGGTATCCACAGATGTCCAATTCTTCAATTCGCTGCCAGGGATGCATGGGCGAATCCAATCCTCAATGTTAAAAACATCATCTTCATCATCAAATTGCATTGACTTGATCCTCCTTTCCAACACCAGCACTTGCAAACTTTACAGGGGTAGATGAATCAAGAGCCTTGAGAATCTGTCTTCGCAAAATAGGATCAAAACCTAGACCAAACTTGTTAAACTTCGGGGTAACCTCCACAACACTGCCCCAACCTTCAGGGCGACCCGCCTCAACCAGAGCTCGAGCATCTTTCAACAAAGCCAAAGAAGTTTCAACTTTCTTCTTATCCTCAGCAGGAGGAATCTTGATCATCTGGACAGTCTCAAAAGCTTGAAACAGAGTCTCGTGTATTTCACCTTCAATTTCCACATAGCGGAAAGAAGCCAAGTGACTTGCTATGTACTCTTCCTCACCACAAACAGTAATTGTCTTCCCATCAAGATTTGAGTTTCTGATGAAGGGTGGAGGTGACCGCACCAACCTTATGAATCCAAGGACGTCCCAAAAGACAACAATAAGCCGGATTAATATCCATCACATAGAAAGTGGAAGTGAATATCTTCGGGCCCACCTTGATCGGTAAATCAATCCCTCCAAACATAGAGCTCTTTGAGCCATCAAACGCCTTCACCACAAGGTCACTAGGACGCAACTCTAAACCGAAATAATCAATCTGCATGAGTGCCTTCTTGGGAAATACGTTCAACGACGACCCAGTGTCCACCAAAACTCTTGACAAGGTTGTACCCTTACACTCCATGGAGATGTGTAAGGCTTTGTTATGATTACGACCCTCGGGTGGGAGATCAAAATTTGTGAAGCCCAACCCATTTCCGACTGATATACTGGCACATATTGTTTCAAATTGACCCACTGTGATCTCTTGGGGAACAAAAGCATTCTTCAACAGTTTCATTAGAGCATTCCTATGGGCCTCAGAATAAATCAACAAAGACAACATAGAAATTTTAGACGGGGTGTGATGCAACTGCTCAATAATATTATAGTCACTCTTTCTTATCAGTCTCATCAACTCTTCAACCTCGTCTTCTGGAGTGGAAGACACATCCGGTGCGACAAGAGGCTTAGACATATTAACTTGCTCAGATTTTTGGCCCTCGACCATCACTTGTTTGCCTTTTGCCTTGGCTAAAGCATCTGCATTATTTTGAATGTTTGGAGGACTTAACACCCTTCCACTTCTCATTACACGACCTTCACCAGAAAAATTGTTGACATCCACATCATTATCTTTCGCAAAGCTGTTCACAGACGGACCAGATTCTTGTTTCACCCCATGATAATACACATCAACGCCATAATGCCATGGGACAACCTTCTCACTATCATACGGCATAGGACCAGGCAGAGTAATCATCAGTGATACTGGCTTGGCAGCAACAGGAATACTTCTTAGAGTAAATAGAATAGAAATCACCGAAACATCTACTTGAGTCACCTTTCTGTACTTCTTTTCCCTACCAAATTGAAGAGAACCATCATTCATCAGTTCCTGAATACGCGCCTTTAGGTCATCACAACCTTTTGGTCATTCCACACACTTACAGCAAGCTGGGTCACAACTCGGAAAAATACCATTATCACTCAAGTATCTCTTGACATAAGGAAGAGAAGTAGTCACATGATTGACATCCATAACCAAGTTTAACCATTCGCCATCCTCAACAATAGCATTAATAGTTGCGCTATCATGTGGTGGCATAGGATGCTGAATAACATTTGGTCCAACCGCAGCTTCGAACTGGATAGCCTTGGAATCAAGCAAGTCTTGGATCTTACACTTCAATGCATAACAGTTCTCAATTGATTGACCTACACTGCCAGAATGAAATTCACATCTTGCATTAGCATCATAATTGGCTGGACGACGATAAGGGTTAACAGGCATTTGTCTCAAATTAACTAATTTCAAATCAAGCAGATGTTGTAGGGCTTGGGCATAGCTCATTGGTAACGGATCAAACTTCCTTGGCTGCCTTTGTTGATAATTATTGTTTTGCCTCAGGGCGTTCCGTTGTCTGGCTTGTTGCGATTGTTGTTGAAGAGCATTTGC
This sequence comes from Vicia sativa, assembly GCA_021764765.1. Classification (NCBI taxonomy): domain Eukaryota; kingdom Viridiplantae; phylum Streptophyta; class Magnoliopsida; order Fabales; family Fabaceae; genus Vicia; species Vicia sativa. The sequence continues at coordinate 22,157,687 of CM038797.1, forward strand.
AGGGATAGATACAACATTGATCTATTGTGGGTATTGACTTCTATTTCTTATTTCATAAGCATGAGCGAAAGTGGTTTCCCCTTTCTCTTCTTGGGGTGAGTAACAAACGACTTCTTACTTCCACTCGAAGAAGTTCCTGAACCACTAACATGAATCCTTCCTGTTTTCATTCAGGCCTCTATTCTCTCTCCTGCCATCACTAATTCAGCAAGTCATTCCAACAACGAATGTGGGTCCTCTCTAGCTTCATGTACCATTCCAAAGATGCACCAGTCAAGCTATCCTGGAAATAGTGAATCAACAACCTTTGATCGTGAGTATTAACTGACATCTTCCTGAAGTAGGCGGTGGCATGAGTCACTGGACAGGACGAACCATTGTATTTCTCAAACACTGGAGGCTTAAACTTTGGGGGAACCTTCAACCTTGATACCAACCCAAGGTCATTAGCATCCATGCCAAAGATACCTTCTCCTTCAACAGCCTTCAAACGTTCCTCCAATTGACGATATCTTCTGTCTTTAATAGGGAAATTTGGGTCAGAATGCACAGAAAAACCATCTTCATCCTGCTCATAATCATGATCTTGATGACCCCTCACAATAACTAGATTACCCATGCGATTCCCCACAAGCTGGGAGCCTGGAGGCGGGGGAAACTGCCCTTGGTTAGCACAACGAAGATTCACGAACGCCTGGTTTTGCACATTATCTTGCCCAACAGAAACATCAGTAAACAACCCCTGATTCTCAGCATCAACCTGGTTACGGACTTGATTGTTGACTAGAGCAGCCAACTCATCCTGCCTGCGGTTTGAATTCGTGATTGCTTCCATGAACTGAGTCATTTGTATAGCCATATGGATCCTTAACTCAGCAAGCTATGCATGAGGTATGTATATGCATGAATATATATGCAATGTATGCAATGACATGTTTATATATTCCCAGGATTCTAATACTCGTAGCCATGTTTTTGGGCAATAGCACAAGATGAAATGACGAACACCGATTGAACCAAATCTCATTAAAACAAAAGAAACAAAGATACAAATAGTTCCACAAAGTACTTCAACAGTAATACAAACAAAGATGCTAAAGATTCTGACAATAAAATGTATAAGAGTGGAAACCCATCAACAAGCATGATGGTAATTCTCTTTTCAAACATAAGACAAAATAATAAGCCTAAAAATCTGACATAGGAAAGCCTAAGGACTCCTGAATTCCTAATTGGATCTTGAGCTGCCCAATTTCTTCTATTGCCAAAGATAGCTGAACATCCTTCTCTCTGAGCTGATCCTCGAATGCTGCTCTCTGAGTGGTTTCCTTTAGAATCTTCTTCTCTAGGCTTATGATATTTGCTTTGTGCTTCTTCTCCAATTCGACCTTGGAATCTTTACTTTTATTCTCAATCTCTGCTATAGCTCTCATGTGATCTTCCAATGGCATCACTTCCCCTTCAAACCTAGATCTCTTCCTTGCAGAGTCATACATCTCTCCCTCAAAATTTTTGAGCTTATGAGCCAACGGATTCTTCTCTTGGGTGGCAACCAAACATCTCACGGTTAGAGTCTCTTGTTCTTCGAGCAAAAGGTGGTTTTGAGCGTGCACTCGATCATAATCTCCTTTGGGTACAACATCTGGAACATTGGTAAATTGAGGATGGAAAGGCGCAACTCTGGTAATAGAAGGCCACTATCGATCTTTGTTTCTTCCTTCAGTCCACTGGACGAATGATGCATAAGCCGTGGGATATTTCTTGCCGAAGAACTATCCTCCTTCAAGATGAATTCTGTTCCAAGCTTGAACGGCTCTATCCAAAGATCCCGTAACATCTGGTATGTCAAAACACAAAGTCTCTCGCACACACTCTTCACTAGGAGGACCTATCAGAGCATACCCTAATTGCCTCAAAGCAAGGGATGGATTATAGTTGATGCCACCTCGTATACCTATGAGAGGTACATTAGGGAACTCTCCACAACGAACAATTATACTTTCTCTACCCGTCTTAGTCACAACATGTCTATACCAACTAATATCCTAAGATGTGAGAGCCATCAGGCGAGGCACCCACCTCATAGTGTGCTGAGTATCCACAAAAACACCGGCACGAGGGAGGAAACTTTGGAACCATTGGTACAAGAGTGGGGCGCAACAATGGACCAATCCACCTTTTCCCTTGTAACTCTTTGAATGAATGGAATGATACAGATCTCCCAAGAGGGTTGGAACGAGATTCTTCTGAATGAAAAAGTGATAGCATTCTCATCAATGAATTTGGGCTCATTTGGGAATAAGGCCATGCCATAAATACAACAAGCCAAGATAGCGTTAAAGCTTATCCAATCAAACTTCGCGGCTTTAGCATTAGCTTCTCTCAGCAGAAATCCTAAATGAAAACCTTTCACCGCCCCCTTTTTTGCGGCATTAGCTGAAATCACCGACTTCTCTAAGAACAAGGTAGCGGCAACCTGATCATCAGTAGGTTTTCCCATAGCAATGTGAAAAGGTACTTGATGAAGCACTGGAATGTCTAAAAGATCAGAATATTCTTCTAAGGTAGGTAGTAACAGATAATCAGGAAACACGAAGCATCTCAACTCATTATCGTAGAATTGGAGCAAAGCCTTGATACCATCTCCCTGGTACTCACTGAGAGGGTACTTCAAATACGACAGAATCCTTCCATAGTCCTTGGTAAACTCAACAACAACCTCAGGAGGGGACCTCTTGGCCAACAAAATCAAGCTCTCAAGAGCTGGCGCGGGGAACTTGTACACTGGGTGACGTCTGTAATTAGTCTTCTTTTCAGTATCCATCTTTGGAACTTGTACACTGGGTGACGTCTATAATTAGTTTTCTTTTCAGTATCCATCTTTAGAGGGGCCTAATAACCTGACTCGGAGACTAGTAATCCTGGAAATGATAAAACATGTATGTTAAAAAAAATGAATCCAGTTTGTAAAATGTTTCATGAATGCAATAGGACCCAAGCTCCATTTCTGAACACTATTTCGTTGATGAAGAAGACCATAGGTGACAGAACCAATAACCAAAGAACTCAAGTAACATAAGTCAGCATCTGTACCTGTCCCAACCCAACCTCAAGGGTGATTCTAGACACAACTGGGTATCTAGTGATAAACAGAGTCGACGATTCTTTATCGAGCACTTCACTTGCTACACAAAGGGTGTAGGGCGAAAGTACCGTCAATCGAACCTCGTCTGAGTTTGGTACTTCATGCCTCCTCACACGCATCACGGGATGCAGGATTCAACATGAACATCCGTCTATCCTATGTGTGACTGGCCTGGATAGTGGGCATTTTACCTCTTGTAACTCCCACCCACCAAAAAAACAACAGCACAACAGCAGACATAATAATATAGCCAGATGCAGATGCATGCAAACATGTACAAGTATATATATAAAAAAAAGACAAGCTATAAAGCAATAAACAAAATAATAAAACACCCAAAAGAAAAGAAAACAAAAGCTAGGATCGACTTCTGAATGGACCAGCAATAGGTCAATTGTCCCCAGCGAAGTCGCCAACTGAAACAACCGGCCGAAAAATCAAAGGATATAACTGTATATCAATGAAGTCGCCATCGAACGTTTTTTTATCCTACCAAGAGGGAAAGGTACACGTCGGGTAAACCTGAAACGTAGAAATCACGGTCTTACCGAGAGATCGAGTAAGGAAGTCTGTTACGCGAGGGGAAGGGATTAGCACCCCACGCGTCCGTAGTACTTTACGGTATCCGCTTTTACTTTCTATCTAATGGGTGTAAAAGTCTAACTATATCTGTATATGGTATAATGCATGCAAAAAAGAAAAGAAGAATAAAGAAATAAAAGAAAATAATAAAAGAAAGAAAACACGGGGAAAAGAAGGAAATATTTACAGAGGTTGCTCGATCAAGCCCCACGACGGTATTTACAGAACGCCGTAGTTCGGCTCACTTGTTTTGGTTGGTTTGTGTTTTTTAGATTACCAGACGAAACAGCAAACGATGATGAAACACCTCCATGATGACGGAACATCGGCTACAAACGGGATGATGAAACATCGAAAAATGAGACGACAAGACATTAGCAAACGGGATGGCGAAACATCAGCAGTAGGACGATGAAGGATCAGAAGATGAGATGACGAAACATCAGAAGATGAGATGAAGAAACATCAGCAGCAGGACGACGAAATATCAGAGGATAAAATGATGAAACATCAGCAGCAGGACGACGAAACATCAACAGCAAATAGGATGACGAGACATCCTAAAACTAATTGGTTTGTATTTACTTTGGAAAAAGTTTCATATTATTAGAGTGTTTTAATGCACTTGACAAAACAAGATTTTAGCTTCAAGGATGCAAAAGGATAAAGGTAAAAAGGCTAAGGGAAACTAACCTATTTCTAATCCTAATGTTATCATACAATGTTGATCCTAATTTCAGGGTATAAACAAAGGGAAGAATCTACCTAAAATTATCATGCATGGAGGCCTAACTAAATGTCTAAACTCGATAACTAACCTAATCGAGTAAAATTAAGGGGAATCTATAAAATCAATCATATTGGTTAGAAGACCAAGTGAGAAGAGGGGTAGAATCAAGTAAAGTGCTTGGCAAAAGCACACAAACTAAGTACTAACAAGTGCTAAAAAGAAAAGAAGAAGAAGAAGATGTGATGGAGTCATGTGAATGATGTTCATATAAAGTGTCATGTGAAATGAGGTCAGTAGACACAACATACATTTACAAACTTTATACAAAACTTTAACAAATATCAAACATCATTATAAACATACACATACAAAGTTAATTCACAAGCTAGGTCAAACTAGTCTTAAAAGCACACGAAAAGCTAATTGTGCGAAGCGTTAGACTTAGAGGAAGCTAATGGAAAATTCAAGAATAAAATGACACAAAAGTCAGTAGTTAAACATGTTAATTCCTCATTTACATCATACAAATAGACCACAAAGATTCAAGAGCAAAAATCTACCGAAAGTGCATAAACATGCAACAATCGCGTGTAGTGAAGTGAATCTAAGTGTGTGAGACTTATGATATGCAAAGAATATGTCAAGATGAAGTGATTACAGTACCAACATCATATGAAAAAATTAATAACCAAATCATAAAGAAAATGTCACAAAGATGCAATCACATCATTAGTACGAAAACTAGTCGAAATTCTTAACCTAGGAAATGTTCACAAATTAAAAGAAGCCACGAAAAGGCAAAGATGAAAAGAGATGAACCAAGAAATACCAAGATACACAAATTACAGTAGAAAACACATAATTTCATCAATATGATCATTCAAATATGCACTCTAAGGATTCACAAACAAAACACTTAAGAAAAATGCATTCGATTCCTACAAGTGTGGACAAACATGTGTATGCATGAGTGTGTGCTTGTGCATACTTGTGCTAAGTGTCACATGATGGTGGGATCAGAAGTAACACATGATGAAGAAACATTCATGCTATACACTGCCAAGCTACAAGATATTCCAAATTGTAGAAGATGAAACTTCAATACACAAACAAATCACCTATTTGATGAACAAAATCATCTAACGTAAATACCACATATCTTAGATCAAACGACATTGATTAAGATTTGTAGGAAGGGAATGAAGTCTTGCATGTCCTAGGGTGATGATAGAACCCTCACAAAATGCTTTTCATGAGCTCAAGGTAATGTTAATTAAAATGACATACCTCAAACATGATGAACCTATAATCCCTTAAGGTATTGTCCAACCAAAATTAGAAGAGAAAGAAACTTTAGCTCTTTTAGGTCATCATGATGATCTTACAATTGAATGCAAGTCAATGAATCAAAGAGCATAGAATTAATTATCACATAATGCACAAAGTCAGAAGTACAAATCAAGAATTCAATTAGAATTGGATCACTAATGTCATGAAAGATACACATGATACAAATGTTACAACAATGGCCACAAGGTGATGACATCTTAACAACAAAACTAAAATGAGTTGTGCAAGTTAGGGATCTTAAATGAATCAATCAAACTGGAATCAAATCCCTAAACACGCCATGAGTACAAGATAAAGAGATGAGAAGCAAATTCCCAAGGGATTGCATGAATGCATTCCTCATATCTCACAACTCATGCAAAAGAACTCAAAATGAAACACCTTTAAATTAAAGGATCAAGATGATCCAATGAGGTCAAATGTATATCAAGTCTTTAGATGACCATCCTTGAGGTTATCATACCCCTAAGCATCAATTAGAAACACAAACTGTACAAGAACATGGTTTAAAAATCAAAGCATCAACAAATTAGGGTTTTGGAAACCATACAAACTTTATGCTCAAGGTGGAAACCAAATGATCAACATGTAATTTCCAATAATTGAAAACATGTTTACATATCCATAGAGCATTCACATTATCATCACATACCCAAAGATTGACCTTAAATTATGTCCATAAGCTTCAAATTGAAGCTTGACTCAATTACACTAGGCCAAAGGACATGTTCACTTTGGAAATTCCATAAAAATAGAAATATGGGATATAAAATCTAAGAAAAAATGAACTAAAGAGCTCAAATCCCTTACAAGTCAGGGACATATCCTTGCTCAATTCAAAATTCCATTGAAGGATCAAGATAAAATTCAAAAAGTCAACACTAGTTCAAAATTAAACTTATATGACCAATAGACAAGAAAAATTTGTATAAAATACAAAAATCAGAAATAAAAATATACAAAAATTGGAAACAGTAACCTAACATCCCAAGTATGATCAAAACTATTTTTGTTATTTTTTAATTTCCAAGGGAAAATGATAAAAACAATAAAAATGCAAAATGTGGAATGCAAATCAAATATTTAATGCAAAAATTCGTTTAATTATGAAAAAATGACAAAATTATAAAATAAAAATCAGAAATTTATGATGCATGATTAGGATGATTTAGAATATTTTTTATGTATTTTTTGTATGGATAAAAATATTTTAAATAATTATAATTATGCATGAAATGCAATATAATGCAAAAATTTATTTAATTATGCCAAAATTATAAAATAAAAATCAGAAATGCATGGTGCATGGATTGAATGATTTAAAATACTTTTTATGTATTTTTTGTATGGATAAAAATATTTTAAATGATTATAATTATGCATGAAATGCAATATAATGCAAAAGTTTATTTAATTATGCAAAAATGACAAAATTCTGAAATAAAAATTAGAAACTCCAAATGAACCACTTGGAGAGTTCACAATATTTTTTGTGGAATTTTTCATCATTGAAAAGTATTTTTTATGAATTGTTCAATTAAAACAAAACCAATTAATCTTAAAATTTATTTAATCAGTCAAAACATTTTTAACATTTCAGAAAAAATTCCACAAAATATTAGAGGTCAATATGAGTCTATGATATTTTTTTAATAATTTTTGGACAATTATTGGATGCAAAATAAAATGATTAAAGATGTTAAATGTAAAATAAATTAAATGGAAGCAAAAATTTAAAATCAACCAATCAGATCATGACACACATCGTCTTCAACCTCAAGCCTAAGCCCTAAAACGCGTAAAACACCAGTGCCATGCACCCTACTTCTGATCCCTACAACTTTCTCATTTCTTAACCAAATCAAACGATTCAAGGCTCTAATTAAAGATCACTTGGCAAGCTACCACACACAACTTGTAGAATTCAAAATAGTTAGGCATGCATCAAGAAATCAGAGTGAGAAAACTGAGAAAATCATCCAAATCCGGATTTATAGAACATCATGCTATGCAACACACTTCAAAAACAGATGCAAATATACATCAAACCTATTGTTTGGCCAGCTAACCACGCATATATAATCTTTTATTCATCAATGGCAAGCTGAAAAAGCAGATTCAAAGTTCAACAGTTACCTCTTGATTTGGAAAATAAATCCTAACGGGTCTCTGAAATTGAAGAGAAAAATTCCTTAGCTTGCTCTTGAGACTTTAATGAAGTGATAATAAGGAAGAGAATCCTTCAGAAACGCAATTTGCAGAAGCTTCAAGCAGAGGAAAACTTGAGATGCAGAGTATATTTTCAGATCTGGAAAATGAGTGAGAGCAACCTCCTTGCAAAATGAGAAGCTTGATACTTATATAGAGAGGGAGTGTAAGCAAGGGTAGATCAGTCTTTCATGCCATAAATCTGTTGGAGCAAAAATTATAAAGAATGGCATGGTGAGTCAACTTTGCATTTTGCTCTGAGGTTAGCTCTCTCTTGCTGCATTTTGATGAGCTGTGGAGATTGTGTGAGGAGGCAACACATGGATTATTCCTCAAACTTACTTGATATGGCAAAGAATGAAAAATTCATGCATGGCAAGGGTGTGAAGAGTTCTCATTTTGCTTGGCCTTTTTATGGCAAAGAAAGAGGTGGAAAGTGTGCTTCGATTCCCAGCTTGTGCTTACCAAGAAACAACTTGTAAAAACATCACAAAAACATGAAAATACATTCTATGCACACAGCCTGTGGATCACCTTGTTCAAGCTCCAATTTCTCACTAATGGCTTGTGCAAATTCTGGATTTCTAAGGCTTATCAAGAGCTCTTGGAATGAAGATCACAATGAGCTTTGATTCACTAAAAATGGAGTTGAAATGAGTGAGATATGATTGCCAGAAGTTATGCATAAACTAGAGCTTGGTCAGGCACACGCGCGTGCATCTGGGCTTACATGGTCGTGCATGGAATCAGTTTTGAGGCCTCCACTTGTGGTCCTTGTAACTTCCTCAATACTAAACCAAATTATGTGATTCAAAGTTCTAATTAAATATCTCATGGCATACTTCAAGATGCACGAAGCAAAACTCTCAAATTCCATCTGAATCAGAAGATATAAGCTCCAAGATTTTTCCCATCAACTGTTTGTGGAAAGTATGCGCAGGGAAACCAAGAAACTTGCAAGCTTGCCCAGCCTAAGTCAAAACTTGCACATGAAACTTCTAACTCAAATATCTCTCAAATGGTGCATATTTGAGAAATTTTACAGATTGACAAACTTGTAGGATTTTTCCCTAGCTTTCCAAACATGTGGTATGCAACCATTGGATAAAAATTGAGAAAGTTATGACATGTCAAAGTTTCATAGGGTGGACACTTAGAAATTTTTTTTTACTTCAAATAACTTTAAGAACAAGTTAACCCTAATTTCTTCAACTTTCTTGGTTCAATGGTGAATTTGATCATAAAACATGAAAATGTGGTATTTGAATTGATGGTTGACCAAAAGTCCACTTGGTCAACCCATGACTTTGATTAATTTTGACCAAAATGACCATTTTGCCCATTGTGATCAATTGACTTGCTTCTACTCAAAATTGAGCCTCAATATTTCAACCATGGATGTCCAACAACCTATAAAAACAAATGGAATCAAATTTGAGTGAAAAATATGGAGAAATACTGATTATACCTAAAACCCTAACTTTGCACCAAGTATTAGGAGATAGCCAATCAAGATTCAAAACCTCAAATCTTCTGAATGTACTAAGTAATTCTCTGAACCATGATAACTCAAATGATAATAGGAAGGTAATACTTCAAGAAATTGACTTATCCAATCCTCGAGCTTCACCATGGGCCAAAACCCTAATTTCATCAAATGGATGACATAGATGAATTCATCATCAATTCTTTGCAAAACTTCAACTCTTGAGGAATCAATAAGACAAATAGGATGTCTTCAGATGTAATACATCTTTGTGACTTGAAATATCCAAAGATATGAGAGTTTGAGAATCCTCAAAAGAGAATACTAACACAACCAACCTCCTTAGCTTGTAGAGGACTTGAGAACCCAAAGAACTTTGATCCTCTCACAAGGTATGAATGCAATGTAATATGATGTTTATGATGAAACATAAGCTTAAATCAAGAGGGTAAATTTTGGGGTGCAATAGACTATACCCTTGTGCTACCAATCGTGCCTTGTTCCTGACAACTTCTCCTTATTCATTTAACTTGTTTCTGAACACCCACTTTGTTTTATTAATGTTAAATCCTTTAGGCCTTGGAACAAGATCCCACACATCATTTCTTGTAAATTGATTCAGTTCTTCTTGCATAACAATTATCCAATCATTGTCTTAAAGGGATTCATCTACAGAAGTTGGCTCAATCATAGAAACTAGACCAAAAAGTGATTCCTCGTTATTTCTTAAGGCATATCTAGTTCTGATAGAACCATCCTTCCTTCCAATGGTAACATCTTCTGGATGTGCTGATTTGATTCTTGAAATTCTTCTTTGTGGAGGTTCTTCAAAAATTTGTAAGTTGTCCAAAACTTTTGTAACAGTTGGAACTTCTGAGTTGTCCTTCTGTTCTGTTCCTTCAGAGTTTGGAAAATGAACTTCTGTACCTGTAACATTTTATATTTGCTTTGGCATTTGTTGGCCAAACTTATCATAAAATCTTACTTTGATTGATTCTTCCACAATCAGAGCTTATGTGTTGTACACTCTATAGCCTTTTGAGCGTTCAAAGTATCCAAGCAAAATACATTTTTGTGCTTTAGAATCAAACTTGTTCAGATGTTCTTTAGTGTTAAGAATATAACAAGTGCATCCAAATGGATGAAAATATGAAATGTTGGGATTTTTGTCCTTCCACAATTCATAGGGTGTCTTTTCAAGAATAGGTCTTATAGAAACTCTATTATGAATATAACAAGCTGTGTTCACAGCTTATGCCCAGAACTGTTTAGCCATATTGGTTTCATTGATCATAGTTCTGGCCATTTCTCTATTCTTTTGTTCTACAACTCCATTTTGTTGGGGAGTTCTACGACAAGAGAAATCATGTGAAATTCCATTTTCTTTAAAATATTTTTCAAAAAATTGATTTTCAAATTCACCACCATGATCACTTCTAACCTTTATAATTCTAAACTCTTTTTCATTCTGGATTTGGTTACAGAAGTCAAAGAACACAAAATGTGACTCATCCTTGTGTTTTAAGAAGTTTACCCATGTCCATCTGTTGTAGTCATCTACAATGACCAATCCATACTTCTTGCCTCTAATAGATGCAGTTTTCACTAGTCCAAATAGATCAATATGTAGAAGTTCTAATGGTCTAGAGGAAGATACGACATTTTTAGATTTAAAAGATGGTTTTGAGAATTTTCCCTTCTGACAGGCTTCACACAGAACTTCTAAGTTGAACTTGAAATTAGGAAGTCCTCTGACCAGATGGAGTTTGTTAATTTGAGAAATTTTTCTCATGCTAACATGTCCCAATCTTCTGTGTCAGACCCATTGTTCATCATTTACTGACATAAGACATTTTACATTTTGTGATTTTAAATTAGAAAGATTTATTTTATAAATGTTCTTCTTTCTCTTGCCAGAATATAGGATTGACCTATCCAAAAATCAAGCGAGATATGATTTTCTTAATATCGCGCGTCAGATGAAAAATGCTCAGTTCGTCTCAAATTCATCTTCAAAGAATAAAATTCTGGTATTGATTGGTAACGAAACGGCTCTCGGATTGTGAACAAAAGTCAAAGAGAACTTCAAGACCGAATTTTAGACATCATCCCCGCTCAGTTTTGATATTCCAGCCAGGAGTTATTAATTTTTTAGTACGCCGTGAACACGGTTCGGCCATAAAATTCAGTTTATTTCACTTGAAAGATTGATTTCTCTAGAGACTTTCTTCACACAATTATCCTCAGACCTATAAATTAAAGTTGGAGTTAATATTGAGATGGACTTTCCAATCGAAAATCGTCAAAAAATACCCGATGAGCTGAGAGATATGACTTCCGGTGCGCCTGAAACACACAATAAACCAGAAATTCACTTTATTAAGAAAGTGAACTATCGAAGCCTTTTCCTAACGAAATAGCCTCCGTTCTGAACATATAAGATGAAGAGAATCTTGAAAAGATCCCAACGCCTGTAGGATAAACCCGAGATGACCGTATGACCAGAAAATATTGTCTCAAGCATACGAACTGAAAAGTATCGATTTTTGGCCCGAAAATAATCTGAATGGCCGAAACGCACAATTTCTTCCACAAATTGAGATGCTCTGAATCTCATCACCATATATGATTAATGATATGCATTTAATGTACCTATAGATTAAATGCAAGCCAATTATTTATTAAAAAAATGAAGAGTGCGAATTTTGGGGTACAACACTACTCTTAAGGCAACTTCGCCTCCAACTCCTTGATTTCCATGTCGTGTTTGGAAACACCTCGACTACTACTTTTTCGACACAACAACAACTCAATACAATTCAATTCGAATACTCACATGCCAAATACTCAACACTTCTACAACATAATTTGCTAACAACTTATTAACCACTCCCACAATATTCAGACACGTCATCATTTAAGGAGTAACAACCATCACACACTTATACTTGGACATACAAAGTCACATTATCATCCTAAAAACATCTTAGACACCAAAATACCTACACCATTTCATTCTCTTAGACTTCTAGATGTCAATTATCAACAAATCATCAACAGTTCTATTTATATTGTCGTATCTCATAGCTAATCTAATCACTAATCAACTTCATCATATTGCGGATTATTTTTCATGTTTAACAGTAACTAACAACAACATTAAGGCGGTGGAAACAAAATAATTACAACATCATGTTAACAACATAACTCAATCACTATACACACAACTCATCATCAACCAGCAACCACAATAACATCATCACAAATCTCCGAGAAATCACAACACCTTGACACATCATTCCTACATCAATAACTCATCAAATCAAACATGTAGAGTCGTATACTTATATCAACCGCGCTACATACACTTTTGCTGTGGGACTCTAATAATCCATCTTTAAGTCATCGTTCCCATTAAAACCTTTGTCAACTAAACAATTTACAAGTCTCATTCTTGTCTCTGATTTTCTCCCACATTCATCATAAAATCATTGTTCACTTGATATTCTCAATCTTTTTCTTAGCCACACTTCACAAAATTTGGTGAGTGTCTACCTCACGATGCAACATCAACTACTTTACTCACCATTAAGTTAGCACAATATGTCTATACCATCCAACACGACCTCGTCTATTATCAACAAGATATTAAGGGTGGTCAGTTCCTCAGTTTGTCAATAGATAGCCAACAACCACATCAGAGTATAGACCATCATTACTAAACTATAATAGTGTTTTCTTTACTACTTGTACTTAATTCTCCTAAAGCACCATACTCAATAATTTCCACCATTTCCCTCTCATTCTATCTTGTCGATGAGACACCAATACTCAACATGTTACACAACCCACTTTACAATCACCTAATCTCATACGAAGGTTAAGTACTATCCAATTCAAGAATTATTTCCTTCATTTCTGTATCATCATGAAAACAATTTTGATTCACGGAATCTCAACACACGTTGCACATCTAACTTGAATTATCCTTCTCAGAGTGATCGATCCCAACTGCCAAATCTACCAGTTTCACAACCAACTCCTTTATTTTCTTTGATACAAAACTCTATGGTGACACTTCCCAAATAATCTCATATCAAAATAAATTTTCAACAATGTCGCTCTACACCGCTTTAGTGACAGAACAACTCCAATTCTCCTTTTTCACACACCATTGTTGCACCCCAAAATTTACCCTCTTCATCTCAATCCTAATTGGCTTATGCTTCATCATCGCATGCACATGCATTCATATCAGTGGTTCTATGGTTATGGGTTTGAGGTGGCTCCCCGTGGTTCTTTTACAAGCTATAGAAGATGGTTGTGTTATCAGTTATTCCGTGAGATTTGAAGATGACAAGGGTTTGGAAGTGAATCTTATTTTCTCCTATTTTCGGTTCTTATGCATGGTTTTTGATTGCTAAAGCGGGTGACATCTTTCTATACAAAATTCATGGAGCATCATCATCATGAGTTTTGTCTCTATACATTTTTATTCATCAACTGAGGATTATCAAGGGATTATGGTTTGCATTTAGGGAAAGTTCATCATCTGGAGTTCATTGATTTTGTGTCAAGATTATTACTTCAAAGATATATCATCATGTCCATCAAGATTTTTCGAGGCTTATCTTAATCTATACAAGGGACTCATTATGATCAAAGCTTGTTCGTTCTTGATTCTTTATTGTTTCCAGATACAAGTTGGTTTGGAATTTCATAATTGAATCATGTGATTAAGTTTAGGCATGCTAAGCTTAAGAGGAAGACTCATGTGGATTTATTGTTGGCTTTTAGGTTAAGAAGCCCCATTTATGCGAGTTCAAGTTACTTAATGGATCAATCAAAGTTTCCAAGATTCTAAAAGGAAGTATTTTTGAGTTTCTTGAGGTTTAACTAACAAGGCATACAAATTCAAGATTAATCAAGCATACCAATTCATCAAAACTTAACATCTATCAAAATTACATTCTTTATGCAAGTTTCAATATCCATTCTTAAAGGACTACAAAACTTCATATTATTCCAAATTGTCAAGGATTCGTCGAATGTGTTACAAAGAGGAATTAATGTTTCATCAAAGTTTCATATGGAATCAAGAGAGCATTCGGGTTCACGTAATCTTCAAGAAACATGTAGCATTACAAAGTCTCAAAGTAACTACAAATTAAAAACATCATGGAGATTCCAAAGCTACTAGCTCACATTCAGTCACTCAAGTTTTTAAAGTTACAAAACAATTTAAAGAGATTTTTTCCTATGATTTCTAAGAAGAGTTTTCCATTATCTTTCTTCGAAACTCCCTCCAAGCTCTTTTGCTTAATCTTCAAGTTTTTCCATAGCCATTGCCTCGGCCATATTTTCAAATCGTTCTCCATTCCATCCTCACCATCATTGCCCATGAAACAAACAAGAGACATGGTTAGAATCAACAACACTTGAATAAAACTTGAACAAGAGTTTTCAACAAGAAATGTACAAGCTTTCAATCTCATCATTAGGGTCGGCATAGAAATCAGAATCAAGGGTAGTTTTCGATCACATTCAAGAAACAAATAAGGCCCAATTTCTTTTACTACAAATCTCAAACAAATACGCAAAGAGGACATGTTTGGTTCACAGTAAAAGTAGTAATCAGAAAAAATTTATTGCAAGCTTCAGACAAACACAGTTTTTGAATTGTTCACCGCAATAAATAAACAAGATAACCAAAACACCCACCTAAGCCAAATTCGGAGAAGATAACTATAGAAATAAAATCAAAACCAACAAGTATTTGTTACTTCTATAAACGAGTTTTCACCAACATTGCAAAAAAGCATCAAGATTAATCACAAAAAAACAATTTTTCCAAGGCCCAAAACAACCATTTTCGTAAGCCTTTTTCCAGATTAACCAAAGTCCAGCAACAGAAAAACCCTAGAGTTCTTGCTATAAAAGGTTTAATGCATAGAAATTGAAAAAAAAGGTACTGTTCATACGAAAACCCTAGATCAGCCACAAAGAACAAAATGAAACCCAAATAATTTTCCTCATCATTTTTCTACACCAAACCCTTTAGGACGAGAAAGAGAAAGAGGAAAAGAAGTTTCAGAATGATCTCACCAAAAAGAAACTCAGAAGCTCCGTCCTCTTCATCGTTATCATAAAGCCAAATCTAAGCACTTAGGGTTTTTGAAACCCCCTTCAAGATCTACGTCCAACCAAAAAAAACTATAAAAATCAATATCGAATCGGTATTTAGAAGAAAAATATGAATTAGAAAATGTAAGAAAATAATGAATCAGAACCATACAACGCCGCCTCTGCCGTCAGGAGATTTCCAGCATGGCGGTGACATCACTTTCCATCATCAATGGATCTGAAACCCAAATCGAAAGAGACAAGAGATTTCCGATGCAAACGGTGAGAGATTGGAAAACCAGATCGCAAGTTACAACCACGGTGGCTTCCCCACCACCACCACCATCATCATCATCAGAGAACATAGCCGGCGGTATAGAAGATAACAGAGACTGACGGTGGAGAAGATAAGAGAGACCGACGATGGAGAAGATAAGGTTAGAAGTTAATTAAATTTCAGCTTGATTCTACGCACGTTCTCTCACCTTGCTATCATTTTGCTACGCGACCTTAGCCGTCATATCATTCTCAAATCTTCATCCAGCAGCCAAAACATGATTTCCACGATGCACCCTCGTTGGAGCAAAACACAGAATTCGCTGACCTTTTATTTGGGCCTGGACCCTCTTTCTGGATTTCTATTCACACACCTAGATTTCTGCATATACAGGTCCAGTATTTCTAACTCTCTTATTTATTTAACTTATATTTTTGTTTATTTATTTTGTTTAAGCGTAGATAAATTATTAATAAATTTTATTAAATGAAGAGTGATTTAATTTAAATAATTATTTAATCCGATTTGGCCGTGTATTGTGTGAATTAATTATTTGCTCGCTCTTGCATACTTGTATGAATTATTCACGATTGTACACTCCACCCACGTGATGCAAATAATTCCATTTCCCATCTTGGCTCATATGCCAAATTCCTCAAGGGTCTCATAATTGAGAATGGGCATGGCCATTCTCACAAGGTTAATCGGGGCCCTAGTTTGCATCGATTAACCATGACCCAAATAAACATTGGTCCATATACCAATTATCCATGTACAAGGGTTTCATAGTTGGCGGTAGGAGCACCTATCTTCACGAGATTAATTAAGTCCATATACTTGATTAATCATAACCAGATTCAACCTCTCTTAGTCCATACGCCAAAGCATTATAAAACACTTTCAAAATCAAATTAATTTAATTGAATTTGTTTTCAAAATTAATTTCATAAGCTTGGAAGATGTTTGTTTAAATCGTTAGATGATAGCCCAACGGCTTAAACAAACTTGAAGTCTTTAGATTGTTGGATGACAGTCCAATAATCTAAATACTTCTTCTATCCGCGTCAAAAATAACAGGGTGGCATTCGTTTAAGTTGTTGGATGATAGCCCAACGATTTAATCGAATTTAGAATATTTAGGTTGTTGGATGATAGCCAAATAAGTTAAATATTTTATCTCACTCGAAACACTTAATAACATGAACCCCTTTTCACTTCACTGATTTCATAATAAAGTTTTGAGATGATAGACGATTGGATGAGCTTAGTCGTCCAATTTCTAGTATTTGAATCATTAGATGATAGCCAAATATTTCGGTAGTTTTCACCCACTTTAAATCAACCTAACTCACACAACTCTTTTTCGCTCATATGCTATCATCAAACTCTTTTTCGCTCATATGCTATCAACTCATATGTACAAAAATCCTCACACCAACGCAAATAAGATTGCAAAAACTAATTCAAATCAAAGAATTCAAGAATAAAAGTCCAAAAATCAGAATCTACATTGAAATTGCAAGCAATAACAGTATTCAATTTCAAGAAAAGCTAAAAGTCAATAATAGCTTAAAATAAGTGCTTAATTGGACTAAACACTTACTTGAACTTGAAGTTTGAATCAAATTGAAGAGGAATCCGTTGTACTCTTCAAAGAAAATACCAAATCAGTAGTGAATTGATGATAATCCTTGAAGTTAACCTTGAATTCTTGAGGAAAACTTGAAATCTTCAACAGAGAATTGAAGAAAATGAATAATAAATCCTTGAATCTTGAAATTGAAGAGGAATCAAGAGCAAACAGTTTCTTCTACGTCATATTCGAGCAGAAGAAGGAGAAGAATATCAAGATTCAATAGAGAGAACCTGCGATGAGAAAATCTGAAATCGCAGGGCGCGATTAGCGCGGTCTGTGGCTGAGACAGGTGTCAGGCAGAGGTCCGGTGGCTACTTATGGTGGTTCCTTGGAGGGAAAGTTGAAGTTTGAAATTTGTTCTTGAGTTTTGCTTTGGATTTGAGAGAGAATTAGAGTGTGATTGGTAGTGAAATTTAAGCAAATGATTGTGTTGTGGTGATTTATGAAGGGGAAAATCTATTTATATTTTCGTAATTTTCGTAATTAATCCAAAACAGCAAAATCCGTGCGGAATTTGAAGTCGGAATATAAACGAAAAGTGTTCGGAATACCATTTTGCTTACAAGAATCAAAATTTCGACTTGATCGGGTGAACGGTCAAGGAAAGATGAATTTTTGAAGTTTCAACACAGTTTTCAGGCCAATGACACATGCATAATTTTATTTGCACTCTTCCGAGATAATGCCTCGAACGAGGGTCTTCTGATTAGAATTTGCAAATTAGTATTTCAGAGACAATCGAAGCTAACGAAATTTTTGAACTTTTGGCACTGGTCCCATCTCGTTTCGATGAAAATCAAGCGAGATACGGTTTTTCGAAGTTCGCGTATCAGATGAAAATTACTCGGTTCAGCTCAAAATCAACTCCAAAGAATAAAATTCTTGTATTGATTGGTGGGGAATTAGCTCCCGAGTTGCAAATGAAAGTTTTAGAGAACTTCGATACAGAATTTTAGAAATCAACCCCGCTAAATTACGAGTTTCCAGCTGGGAGGTATAGGATTTTTAGTGGGCAGAATGCACGGTTCAGCACTAAAATTCAATCTAAACCATTGTAGAAAATTAACTCTTTGGGAACCTTTCTCACAAGATTTGCTTCCGGCTTTCAAGCAAAAGTTGTAGATAATTATGAGAGGAACTTACTGGTCAAAAATCAATAGAAAATACCCGACCAGCTGAGGGATATTCCTTCCGGAGTGCCCAAGATGCGCCGAAATCTCAAAAATCCACTTTATTGAAAAGTAAGGGAATAAATCCTTTTCGTCTGGCATTTGAAATACCTTGAACCAGGTAACCTTATGATCAATGTTATGCATGCGGCTACATGTATGTTTATGCAATCAGATTATAAGCCAAAAATATGGAAAAGAATAGGGTAAATTTTGGGGTACAACAGCTGCCCGTATTCAATCATCCTCAAGCTTGGGAGAAAGATTGGCATCGGCCTTTCGAGCGATAAGGTGTGAGGTGATTGAATACCAAGACGGACTCGAAAATTTATGCTCTGGATCCCAGAAGTTGCATCAAAGAAATAAGTGTGGACTTTAAGAATTCCACACTAGGTCACAACAAGAGCTAAGCTGGGTCACAACAAGAGAGAGAGCACAAAATAAATGCTGAATTCTGTGAAACCAGGTACAGGTGTATTCCTGACCTGAATAGAATTATCCTCTACCCAATTCAATCCACAATGTTAGGGGAGAGCTGACATGCAAGCGGAAGCAAAGACAAGATACGTTAATCGGACCAACCACATTACGCCAGCAAATAACTTGACGATCGTGATGCAATGACCAGGGAACACTGATTAGGCTTTACGAAGGAGAGAAACAAGTGTATTCTTGTTCTAAAAAGATGACCCACAATTCCAAGGGAGATCTGACATGCTAGCGGAAATAAAGACTAGATACGTTAACCGGACCAACCACATTATGCCAGCAAATAACTGGACGATTGTGATGCAAAGACTAGGGAACGTTGATTAGGCTTTACGAAGGAGAGAAACAAGTGTATTCTTGTTCTCAAAAGATGACACACAATGCCAGGGGAGAGTTGACATGCTAGCGGAAATAAAGACTAGATACATTGACTAGGCTAACCACATTACATCGGGGAATAGCCAGACGGGTTCGTGATGTGAAGGCTAGAAAGTGCCGATTAGGCTTTACTAGCTCAGAACATTGTACTCTAAGGGGAGAAACAAGTGTATTCTTGTTCTCGAAAAGGTACAGGGGAAGAACCTGTCCTAAAGACGTTGCACTAGGGGATGTGCTGGAAGTTTCAACGAAGATGAAGACTAGAAAATGCTGACCAGACTCCATACACTATACATAGTAATCTATATCATGCGTAAAGGAGAGAGCGTAATACTCAGACCTGTTCAAGAATTGGTAGCAAATCAAATCTTGTGCGAAAAGAAGAAAACAAGTGTAGGGCTTGCTTTCAATGCTAAAGACGTGTTGCACCAGGGTAAGAGCTGGAAGTTTCAACACCAACATGAGGTAATGGACATACTGTGCCAGGAAAAACTAGGACACAAAAGATTTTAAAGAGAGATTCCACACACTAAGGAGATATCCTTGTTGGGATTCAGAGAGATACAGGAACACCATTAGGGACAAAAGTTTATATTCATGGCTTGTAATCCTGTGAAATGCATGAATTTCCTAGGAAATAATGCATATGCGATGATGTGTGCTTACAGAAAAGTATCAACTGAGCGAACGGGTGACCGCAGGTCACTGAACCATCGACCAAAGATACGGTCGAGCTGATGGTTCAAAAGAAAATCACTTGAGGCAGTTGAATATTGTCAGGTGAACCTGCTGATGAGATGATATCATGGGAAGCTTGTTTGGTAGACAAAGATCCGCTGGGAAAATAAAGGAGATACTTGAAGAAGATCTTCCATCGTTACCCATCACGACTCCGGCTGGGGAAGACAACGAAGCATTGACTTACTGGGGATGTCAGGAAAAATGCACTTCAGCTCCTACTGGGGAAGCAACGGAAAGAACTAACACTCGTGCACTGGGGACGAACCTCTGTGATCAACATGCGAACCCATCAGGGAAAGAAGAGTCCTCGATTAATGGTTCAGATACCGTCTCCACAGGGGGTAAAAAGATGCATCACAATTGAAATTCTAATGAACACCCAATGGGGATGTCATACCCCAAAATTTGCCCTCCTACTTCTCAAAATATTTCATACATCTATACTCAAGGATTCCTCAAGGGTTGATCAGACAAACCCTCTCCTAGACAGTCAACCAAAACTAGGGTTTGGTAATTCTCAAATCAAGATGGACTTCCAACATCTCCAATGGTCATCATGCCTCCTCATATGCTTCAAAGATTCTCCATGTCAAGTTTCAAGCCTCACAAGTCAAAATTCGTCAGACAATTGCTCAGATGGTTGAAAATCAGTTGTATTGGACAAAAGGTATGGTCATATCAACAAACTTCATGATTTTTGGTCAACATCCTCATTTTGAAGTCACATTCATCATTTGATCAAGGGTTGATCATGATTCATTAAGAAAACTCAAGATTTGATCAAAAGTCAAACTTTCCAAATTAGGGTTTCTCAATGAAAAGTCAATTGAACTTTGACTGAGCATAACTTCTTCATACTTTATCAGAAATTTTTCCACCACCTCTCATTTTGAAGAGAATTCAATTCTATACAACTTCATGTCTCACAAGAATGTTAAAAAAATGCTTCATTTTGAAGGTATGGATCAAAATATTACAGGTCCTTTTCAAAGTCAACAAAAAGTCAACTTTTTGTAATGAAGTTTTATTGAGCATGGAAACTCCAATTGAGATGAAACCAAAGAGGTTGTTTAGAGGACACCTAGAGCTTTCTAAAAAGTCCAAGAACACTCAAAAATGTGGAAAATTGAGCAAAATACACCTTGCACAAGTTGGGCATTTTTGAAGAGGTTCACAAAGAGAAATACTTGTCAAAATCCAAA
The DNA here is from genome assembly GCA_021764765.1 of Vicia sativa. Lineage (NCBI taxonomy): Eukaryota > Viridiplantae > Streptophyta > Magnoliopsida > Fabales > Fabaceae > Vicia > Vicia sativa. Next base: position 22,179,203 of record CM038797.1, read on the forward strand.
ATTTTGCAAATGGGCCTAGTTTTTCTTGGTTTAAACTTGTTCCTTATCTTATTTGGAACCTTCAAGCCCAATGCCACGAATTTTGTCTTTATTTTTCTATTTAATTTGGATTTTATTCATTTAAAAACCAATTAAATTAAAAAATAAGGTATAAAATCAAAATTAAATGCAAAGTTGATTTTTCTCTCATTCTTGAGATCCAAGCAACTCATACAAGCTGGCAAATTTCGAAATTTGCATTGATTTGGTAAGAAATTGATTGAAATTGGACCAAAAAAGGAAGATTTGATTTTGTACAAAATCAAATAATTTTTGCATTGATTGATCAATATTTGTTCTTCAATTCAGCCCAAAATCCATCCATTATAAATATACAATGCATACAACATGAAAAAGGGACAGAAAAATTGCTTGGAGGAACCCTAACCTAAGTCAAAAAAATCGTGTTCTTGAAGTAATTTGTAGCCATAGTTCCAGCCTGTTTCAATTGGTTTTAAGCATTCCTTGGAGTCCCTGGAGTCGATCCAGACCTTTACAACTCTCAAAAACATCAAGAAACACAAAATTCAGAATTCACTTTGTCAACTTTTTTCCAAAATCAATTTTTGATTATCATGCATTTTTAACATGTTTTGATGTTTGTTTTATGTTTAGAACAAAGTTTGCAAGCTTTCTGGATAGCCCAATTGCATTTTCGTGGCCTGAAACGTGATCTACCATAGTTAGGGTTTTCTGAACCGATTTAGGGTTTCTCTAAATACGAAAAATTGGACGAAACCGATACCACCATCGTGCTCAGAACGATGTTTCCAATCGAACCATGGCTTTGAATCTCATTTATATTGCTTGTATTGGATTTTTGATATTTGCAGGGGCCATAGCGTCGAACTCAACCGACGCTAAGTTTTCAAAAATTCAAACGAAGAAGATGAAGATCTTCGCGCGTGTTCTTGGTTCCCAGAATTCAAATCTATTCAAAAACGCTTCGTTTCATTTATATGACACCAAACGCGCGTTGGCTCAGTGGTAAAGGCAAGGGAGCGTGAGTTGTTGCCAGATGGTCACGAGTTCGAGCCTGGGCAGGACCACTTCTTTTTTACAAGTTTGCAAAACTAACATATTTTTCTATTTTCTTTAATATTTTCCATACAATTTAATTTATCTTCAAATAATTTTATCATGCATTTAAAAAATCACAAAAATATTTTTCTTTTTGCATTATTATCAGAAAATGCTTATTTAATTTTTGACATTAAAATTAACATTTTTTCATGCATATTTTATTTAACTGCTATTAATCATTAATTTGACCTTTAATTGTTTTTAAATTACCAAAACGATCCAGAAACTTACCAAAAATTTATCTTATCATATTAATGTCATCACTAATCAAAAACCTTTTTCCTCATTCAAAAATTATGTTTTTACTAACATTTTTTTCCTCTTATGCAATTTTCTCGTATTTCCGATTATGTATCTGTTCACAGGTTGTAAAAGTTTCAGAAGATTTTTCTTGCTTTTCTTTTTCAATTATGTAATTGCCTATGGAATGTAATAGTTTAATTAGGACTTTTATTTTCCGCACTCTTATTATGTAACTGCCCCAAAGCCATGTAATAGCGTAGGACTTTATCTTTCCGCATTTTACATTTCCGCAATTTACTTTCTGCACCCTATAAACTGCTAGTAATTAGGTGTGTATGGCAAGATAAAATTGGACATAGATCACTCATCATTTCAAGATAAAATATCTGAATCGACACACTCTTTTTACACATGCACCCCTTAGGGTAATTCTCTCCAGTTGTCTTTACGAATACAAATGGTCAAGTCCCTCGAACGTAGAGGTATCCTAGCACCGTTGCCTACGAAACAAATCATCATAGTCCCTTCGATACAAGGATCATAGACCCACGATGTCGCCTATGAATACATGATCTTGACCCTCGATTGTCGCCTACGAAAAATGATGATAGTCCCTTCGAATGTGCTAGGATACTTCCTACAAGTTGCCTTCTATGACCATCCGATGTCCCTTCGAATGTCCCGCTTACATCCAACGAATAGGGTTACCTACCAACTAATGGTACGGATAACACTATTCTAAAGGAACGTAAAATAACACGAAAACGACCATTCTGAGTAGGTAATAAAGACTTTTAGTTGCTTGCTCAAACAAAATGCTTTTCACACCACACACTTTTGTCAAAGTTCAAACTCTTTTCAAAAACGAAACATTTCCGAACACTTTGTATACATTCCTACATGAATCATTACAAAGTCAAAGCGAAATGCCTTTTTCAAAACATTTTTTTTCAAACACACAGAAAGCAATTTTTAAAGTGAGCTAAAAGCAACTAAGAGCCCGTAGATAACTACGGACGGAAAGGGGTGCTAATACCTTCCCTTTTCATAACCTTCTCCCTTACTCATAATCTAACGAAGGTCTTTTCCTGTTCTTTTCACCTTCCCTTAATTGGATAAAAGAAAAGTCGGTGGCGACTCTTGCTATCCACACATTTGTGATACAAAAATCTCAAAGTCAGTTCACCAGACATGTAATCAAGCGACTACTGGGAGACACCCTAAAGAGAGAATATCTTAGGGATTGCTAGACCACTTCTATTGCTTTCTGTTTGATTTGCTTGCTTTATCTTTAAGGGTTGCTTGGGTATTATACTTGTGGGGGGATCCTACACCCGGATCCAGGTTTCCTTTTAGATAAGTAGCAATAAATCGTCGCGGCCGTTAGACGAAATCAACATGATGGCTACGTTAGTGTGACACTTTGGATGTCCTGATACTCTTCATTTCCAAGTTGAGGATAGTATTTGGCTTCTGCGTGGTATCATCAGCACTAACTAAACTTTTAGAACCTTAATTGACCCATCTTGGCCATTAGAAGGTAGTGAGATGGTCGACTTTGGTGCAGACTAAGGTTGACTGATACTCGATGCTACATTCATTAAGATCGGACTTTTGGGATATTTTCGGTCGACCACTTAGTAGTCGTATTGAAATAAATGCCTACGAGAAAGATCAATGATATGAGATTCCTAGAACCCGGTTACTATTATAGGACAGGATGAACCAACTCAAACTTTTGGTGGGGTAATCACCTATACCTCATGCAAGCCTTAAACCTAGGCTCATTGTGTGAATTGTTTGTGTGTGCTAAACATGACATCATGATATCATCGCATTACATATCATTTCTAACTATTTCAAGGACCTAGGGATTTATCTTTGGTCTATTTTGTAGGGGTTATGGCTTCTAGAAAGACTATCCGAATCAACTTTATGGGTGTACCTTCTCAGCTCAAAGAATTGGTTTCAGAGATTCCCGATCATGCTCAGTTTGCCAAAAGATATGGTTACCTGCTAGACTTGGTTATCTCCGGTTTTGAAGAAGATATGATGCATGTCTTATTCCAGTTCTTCGATCCGAAACACCATTGCTTTACATTCCTAGATTATCAGTTGGTTCCTACCTTGGAAAAGTTCTCTAAGCTACTTGGCATACCTATTCTTGATCAAATGCCATTCACCGGTCTAGAAAAGGTTCCTAGGTACGAAGACATTGCATCGGCATTACATCTAAAGCGCTCAAACATTGAAGCCAATTGGGAAACAAGAAGCGGAGTTAAGGGTTTACTTGCCAAGTTCTTAATTAAGAAAGCCCGAGAGTTCCTCAAAGTTATGAGTTTCCATGCATTCGAAGACATTGTGGCCTTGCTAATCTATGGTTTGGTTCTATTTCCTAACTCGGATCAATTCATAGATGTCAACGCCATCAAGCTGTTTCTTACTCGTAATCCTGTGACTACTTTACTTGGAGACATTCTACATTCTCTCCATACTCGTACTATCAAAAGACAAGGAACTCTCATGTGTTCTATACCGTTACTTTCCAGGTGGTTTATTTTGCACCTTCCTCTATCAGTATTGAATAATGAACAAAGATTGAAGTGGTCTCAAAAACTAATGTCACTCTCTCACTTAAATATCCGTTGGTGTATTTTTTGTCAAAAGGACTTCACTTTCATTGAACGTTGTGGAGAATTCCCTAATGTACCACTCCTTGGTATAAGGGGAGGTATCACTTACAACCCTTCTTTAGCTCTACGTTAGTTTGGTTTTGCTCGAAGAGATGGTCCTCATGATATGCTTCTCCAAGATATTGTGTTCGACTATAACCACGACTTCCAAAATTACCATCGAAGGTTCATACACGCTTGGGGCATGGTAAAGAAGACTGATACCAAGACTTTGGGGCACCAAAACTCCATTCCTTGGGAACCTTACCTCAAATGGGTGCGAGCTCGAGCTCAAAACCTCATGATGCCATTCACGCCCGTTCTACCAGTAATTATGGAACCTGTTGCTATAGGTGACGTACCCTATACTGTTCTCCATCACGAAGAGCGGAACATCAACGCCTACCTCGGCACCAAGAGGAAGCGCCCATGGGAGACTTAGAGCTCTAGGATTTTTTCTTTTATTTTATTTTATTGTTTCGAACTATCTTTTGTACTTAAAAAGAAAGAGAATAAAAAGAGAACTAATAAATGTTTGTTCGTGCTTGTTTAACAAATTTAAATTCCTAAGGTCCTTGAAAACATTGCATTGCGTTTACATAAACATCGCATTTCATGGCATAACATCTCATAACAGGTACGTCGAAGATTGGTTTTCTCATTTTCTCGCTATTTATTTTAGCAGAAATGACTCTTGAATAGACTGTCAAAGATCTCCGTGCTCGAATGCTCGGCCTGTGGAGATGTTCACCAGCTTGGTCCAAGGCCAAGATGATCTGAAGAAGCTCATCAATAGAAAGAAGAGGTCATTGGTGTCCTCAACATGGGTAGACGTTACAAAGGTGGTCCTAAAGTGGTCATCCAGATAGAGCTCTCAGAAGGGAGTGTCAAGGGACATGAAGAACACCAGCGTGAGCCTGAGAAGGACAAAGAAGATCACTATGATAATGACCAGTACTCTGATGAAGATGACAAGTACATGGAACTTGAAGACCGTCTGAATGCTGTAGAAAACCTGAAGATGTCCGGGACTCAATTGGAGTGGTATTATCAGCTAGAGAATGACCGTAATCGTGGGAGTGATTTAAGATGCTTTACAGCAAGATGGTAATAATGTCAATTGGCACCCGCTCGCATGCAACTACAGAGCATGTCTATGGGTCGTGATGAGAAGTTCAAAGAGTATGCTCATAAATGGAGAGATCTAGCAGGCAGAGTTCAACCACCCTTGTCCCATAGGGAGTTGGTTGATATGTTTATGGAAACACTGACAGGCCCATTCTTCAATCATCTGATTGGAAACTCTTCAGCCAGATTCACCGAGCTGATATTGACAGGAGAGCATATTGAAGCTGGTATCAAGAGTGGGAAGATTCATGTAGAGACATCTTCAAATGCTGCGAAGAGATCTTTTGGTGGTAAGAAAGAAACTAATGCTGTGTATGGTCAGAAAAGCCGAGCCAAGACCGACCGTGCTCAATCTGTGGGGGCAGTTGTGATCTCCAATCCTACATCAGCACAACCTCAGCGAGACAACGCGCGTAGCCAGAACGCGCCACGAAGACAGTTTACGAAGATCAACATGCCATTGTCGCAAGCCTTGCAACACATGTTGAAAGCAGAGCTGATTACTTTGAAGGATCCTCCTCAGAGTGTCAATACTTCTTCTCTGAGATACAATCCTAATGCTAAATGTGCTTACCATTCCAATAGCCCAGGGCACGACACTGACAACTGTTGGGCTCTGAAGAACAAAATTCAAGATATGATTGAGGCTAAGCAGATTGAGTTTGACCCTCCTGTTGAGACTCCAAATGTGATCAACGCGCCTATGCCTAACCATGATAAAAGATCCAATGCTGTTGGCGAGAACTCTTACGTTTTCAACATATATGACTTGACCATTCCTCTGATGACTGTGAAGAAGAATTTGCTGTAAGCCGGTGTCAACCCAGGATGCCCAGAGAATTGCCGTTGATGCCCATCTGCACCTGATGGTTGTGCTTGGTTGAGAAGACGTGTTCAGTGCATGATGCATAACCGTGAAATACTATTCCTAAAACCACCTGTGGAGAGTCTGTGTGAAGACATGTCTAAGAAACTGAAGATCGAAGATGTGAATGAAACTGTACCGAATGTGTGGGATACCTTGGGACAACCAAGTGGAAAGTTCGATTACATGGTGAAGTATACTGTTCCCGAGAGCTACAAGATTCCTATTGAAGATGTTAAGGCAACCGGGTAGGGTGGCGATTTCCCAGAAGACTATGCTGATGTTAACACAATAAGGATTTACTCTGCTGATTCGGTGCCTAGAGTGGCACCTCTCATCATTACTTCTCCTAGAACAGTTCCATATTCCTCCGACAAAGCTATTCCTTGGAATTATGGATCTGATGTCTACTATCATGGCGTCAAGCAAGACCCTCTGACCATTGAAGATCTTACAGTTGAAGCTACTATTCCTGACATTGACAACCGGATCAAGTAAGATGACCAGAACCGAAAGAGTGTTCTCTCCAGAAATCTCTCCTCCAAAAGACACTGCGACTCCAACTCGCATTCCAGCCATCCAACCAGTTCCCGAGACTAGAGGGAAAGAACCAGTAACTCATCCTGCTCAGCCAAAAGTACCAAAGGAAGTTACTAAAGACACCTCCAAACAAGAAATGGAGGAAATTCTGAAGATTATCAAGAAGAGTGACTACAATGTTGTGGAACAGTTGGGACAGACTCCGTCCAAGATATCCATGTTAGCCCTGCTATTATGCTCTAAGGCTCACGCTAAAGCCTTAGTAAGGTTTCTGAAAAATGCTCACATACCGCAAGACACTACTACTGATCAATTTGAAGTTTATATTGCTAGCCTGACTGCCAACAATGGCCTAGGCTTCTCTGATGCTGATCTGACTCCTGCCGGGAGAAAACACAATAAAGCCTTGCACATCTCTGTTGAATGCAAGGGCATAACATTGTCTCATGTTTTGGTGGATACCGGTTCTGCTCTGAACATCCTGCCAAAGACTACTTTTGATCGACTTGATATTGAAGGATTGGTTCTGAAACCCAGTGACATAATTATGAGACCTTTGATGGTTCTAAGCGAACAGTACTTGGAGAGCTCATTCTGCCAGTTAAAGTCGGTTCCCATACTTTCGACTCTACTTTCTTTGTCATGGACATCCGCCCAGCTTACTCTTGCCTACTCGGACGCCCTTGGATACATGGGGCAGGCGCTGTTACCTCTACCTTACATCAGAAACTAAAGTACCCGGTGAAAGGGAAGGTGGTTACAGTATATGGTGAAGAATATATGGTCAGTCATCTACAGTCATTCCGATAACTTGAGGTGGAGGGTGAATTCTTCGAGACTCCCTGTCAAGCTTTTGAAACAATACCCAGAGTCATGCCTGTTGACTCTCCCGTCACTCCTGAAGTTACGCAAGTTCCGCCTAGGATGGCCTCGTTGAAGGATGCTCAAGCTGCTGTTGAAGAAGGAGGTAGTACTATTTGGGGACAACTCCTTGATCTTCCTTTCAAATCTAACAAGACTGGTTTAGGCTTCACCCTTAGAGGACAGAAGATGATGCGTCGCGAACGTGCCGGCCAACTTCCTTTCCGCATCAGCCAGAGTGGAATCTATGTTGTAGAAGTCAACGATAACGACTTCGACATCAGCGAGTGGATCTTCCCGACTCCCGACAACGGACTCAGCAATTGGAAGACTGAAGATGTCATACCAATCTCCTTTAGACAGGAGTAATTGCTTTTGTTTTTTCTTTGCTTTTCATTTTCTATGTTTTGAACAATAAACTCTAAAAGCCTAGTGCCTTACCCGGGGCATCGTGGCTCGTTTGTGAGGGTTATTATCTGTCATTTGCATATTTTCATTCAATAAAATTGTTGGACTTTTGAATTTAATTGTTGCTTTCTTTCTTTTACTTTATCACCCCTTCAAAAAGCTATGTGTTTCTTACACACACCCACGTGATACACTGCAGAATCACTCTGAATCTCGTTGATAACAGCTATGCTATTGCTAAATATGACTTCGATAATCCGATCTACCGTCAAGACGAAAGTGAGGAAGATTGTGAAGTGCTAGGAGAACTTGTCGATCGCACAAGAAGAAGAGCGAGTTATACAACCACACGAAGAGCCATTGAGGTTGTGAATTGGGTACCGATGAAGACAAAAGATCAAGATAGAGCGGTCTTGAGAACGTGTTAGAGAAGATTGGTTCTATTCTACGAGACTATATCGAGGTTTTGCTTGGTCATACAAAGACATGCCAGTTTGGACATTGATATCGTGGTACACGTTACCGACAAAGGAAGGTTTTCTCCCAATGAAATGAAGGTTCTGTTCGAGATGTCGAGAAAATCAAAGCCGGGTTATGAAGCGTTCAACGCCGTTTCTTAGTTTACTTCATCCACGGGGTGGCTAATGTGGTGCTGTGCCCAAGAAGGATGGCAAGGTACGAATGTGTGATTACGAGATCCGAACAAAGCGAGTCCGAAGACGATTTCCCACCTCATATTGATGTCCTGGTTGACAACACCGCCAAAGATAAGGTTTTCCTTCATGGATGGTCTCCACAATCGATCAAGATAGCTCCGAAGACATGGAGAAGACTACTTACACAGGGGCACTTTCTCAAGGTTATGCCGCTCGGACAAGAACGCGCGCCACTTATCATCGCGCCATGGTGACGTTATTTCATGACATGATTCATCACGAGATAGAGGTCTACGTCGACGATATGATAGCTCGATCACAGACTGAAGAAGAACATCTTGATCATCTACGGAAACTATTTGATAGGTTGAAGAAGTACAAACTAAGACTCAATCCCAACAAATGCACCTTTGGAGTCAGATCTAGTAAAATCCTAGGGTTTGTCGTCAGTGGGAAAGGTATTGAAGTTGACCCCACCAAGGTTAAAGCTATTCAAGAAATGCCACCCCCGACGTAGAAGAAGTCGAGGTTTCGCCGATTGACATTGCCAAATTCATTGCACATTTAACTGCTACTTGTGAACCAATCTTCAAGTTGCTTAAGAAAGATCAAGTGGTAGAATGGAATGACGATTGCCAGATCGCTTTTGACAAAATCAAGGAGTACCTACAAAATCCTCCTATCCTGATGCCGCCTACCGAAGGAAGACCTCTTATCATGTACGGTTTAGATGGGTGTGTGTTGGAACAACACGAGAGTGTCGAAAAGAGTATGCAATATACTACCTTAGCAAAAGTTTACCGACGTGAAACAAGATACTCACAGCTCGAGAAAACTTGCAGCTTTGCTGCCGCCGACTAAGACAAGATATGTTGACTCACACTACCTTGTTGATCTCAAGATGGATCCGACAAAATAAATATTTGAGAAACCAGCCTTCCAAGAATAGCAAGATGGCAAATGATCGACAATATACATCAATATACTTCAAAGCGGTCAGTGTAGTAGCCGATCATTTGGCTCATCAAGTCGTAGATGACTATCGGCAGCCAATTTCCGATGAAGATGTATTACTAGTCATCGATTGTGAAGAACCAGGCCCGACGAATGACCGAACAAGGATCCCGACCCATGGTCTTTGATGGAGCCTCAACGCACTGCAATGGCATTGGCGCCATCATTACATCCCCACAAGGACATCACCGCCAGATTGGTTTCACCGACTAATAACATGGCCGAATCTGGCGTGCATCATGGGTATCAAAGTGCCATTGACTTAAGAATCAAGTTCTTACAAGTGTATGGAGACTCGCCTTTAGTGATTAGTCGACAGGCGAGTGGGATAAGCATCCGATCCGCATTCCATATCGAGCATGTTTTGAGTATCCCCTTGAAGAGATCACTTTCAATCACATTCCACGAGAAGAGAATTAGTTGGCATTCGCTACTATGTCATCTATGTTCAAGGTCGATGGGACAACGAGGCTCCCGCATCATCATTGAGAAGTTCGACGAACCAAGATATTGTTATGAGCTTGATACGAAGAGAAACCTTGGTACTATGACGTGAAGAGGTATCTGAGATCCCAGGGCATCTGTCAACGATAAGAAGTTTTGAGAAGGTTCGCATCCAAATTCTTCCTCGAACGGCATCTTATACAAACGCAATCACGACTTGTGTTTACTCCGCATTTGGTATCATGGAAGAGAGCGGCGCATTTGGTACCCACCATTGGTCATACAATGGCTAAGAAGATTTTGAGAAACTATTGGTCCACCATGGAAGCGATTGCTATGCTCGATCTTGTCACAAATGCCGATTATGCAAGTGCACGCACCAGCATCTTCCGACAGCCTAACTTTTGCAATGGGGCATTGACATGATCGAGAAATCAAGCCCATAGCTTCCAACGGACATCGCTTCATCCTTGTGGCACCGATCATTTCACCGCGTGCAGTAGCGCTCGCCAGCCCCGGTCAGGCTCGATTCATCAAGCATAATCTTATCTATCGACGGCACCGAAAAGGTTATCACAGATAACGGCTCAATCAACATGATCATCACCCGCACGTTCATCCAACTCCCCTTATCGAAGATGAAGCCGCCACCAAGAAGATTAAGAAGATATAAGATGACAATGACTTACAAGGATTGGCATGAGATGTCACCATCTTCATGGTTATCACACTACAGACGAACATCAACGGGCAACCCCTATCTTGTATACGGTATGGAGGCACCCAATCGAGGTTCAGATACCCTCAACTAGAGTCCTCCAGACTAGTTAGGCGAAGTTCTGACCAGACGCCGACCGCATTAACTTCATTGATGAAAACCATCCGCATCCATTCGCCATGGACAGATGAATGATCGAGCATTTAACAAGAAAGTCAATCGAGTCTACCAAGTCGGTGATTTAGTAGTCAAGCCATCATTCTTCCACAAGGTGATCCTAAGGAAAATGGACTCCCCCACGGACCGCTTGTAGTCAAAACAATATAGCGAGATATAGCACCATGGATGGCGAAGACTTCCCACCTCGTGAACGCAGTAAAAAAGAGACCGCTAGGTCGATCGACCCAGAAAAAGGGCGATCTGGCGAACCAAAGGGTTCGGAAAAGTTAAGATATATACAAACATGTACCGGCAAGTCGAAAACGCCTTGGGCATATCGATCGAAACCGAAGGGCGGTCAGAAAGTTAGAAGCCGCACTAAACGTCCGCATCATCTACTTCGACTACTATCAGATTCAAGATTCAAATGGCGAAAATCTCATTTTCTCGAACAGGAGATGATAGTTGAATATATGAGTACTAGCATAGTTGGAACTTAACGAGATTGTTTGATAGCTTTTACTTTTCTTCAAACTACTTGGCCATATACTCATTTCAAATTAATACAAGTTCTTTCTCACACTTATTGTTGTTTGCATAAAGTCCAACGTTTGCTTTGAATGATTATATGCATCTGACAATAAAAATCCACTTACAAACATGCGAAAAGTAAACGAACAAGGATAATTACTACAGGCTTTAGGAATTGAGATGACGATGAAAGTCACCAATACATTCCCCTGCAAAGTACAATCCCCACAGAGATGTCACTCATCACAAAATTTCCCCAACGTGCTCATGCTCTGCAGGGGAACGTATTGGTGACTTTTGTCGTCATCTCAATTCCTAGAGCCTGTAGTAATTACTTTTGTTTCTTCACTTTTCGCATGTTTGTAAGTGGATTTTTATTGTCAGATGCATATAATCATTCGAAGCAAACGTTGGACTTTATGCAAACAACAATAGCAAAAATTGTAAAGAGAAAGAACTTGTATTAATTTGAAATGAGGCGTATGGCCAAGTAGTTTGTACACAAGAAAAGTAAAAAGCTATGCGGAAACAATCTCGTTAAGTTCCAACTATGCTAGTACTCATATATTTCAACTATCTCATCTCCTTGCTGTCAGTAGAAAGTGAGTGAATTGATTTTCGCCATTTGAACCTTGAATGCTGATAGTAGTCTGGAAGTAGATAGGTGATCTGGACGAGACATAGTCATACGCTTAAATCCCTAACTTTTTCCTAGACCTCCCTTTCGGGTTTTCAGTCTACCGGGATACCCTTTTTTGCCCAAGCCGCCTTTGCAGGTTTTCGACTTGCCGGGTGTACATGTTTTGTATATATCCTTAACTTTTTCCCGAACCCTTTTGGTTCGCCAGGATGCCCTTATTTTTGCCTAGGTCAGTCGACCTAGCGGGTCTCTTTCATGCGTAGTATTTTTTTACTATGTTTGAGTTCATAGGGTGTGGGAAGTCTTCACCATCCATGGTGCTAAGTATCATAGCTCTGCCGGAAAACACTGTCTTGACTACAAACGGTCCCTCATAGGTGGGAGTCCATTTTCCCCTGGGATCACCTTGTGGAAGAATGATGCGCTTGACTACTAGATCACCGACTTGGTAGACTCGGTGCTTGACCTTCTTGTTAAATGCTCTGATCATTCGCTTCTGATAGATTTGTCCATGACACATGGATGCGAGTCGTTTCTCGTCGATCAAGTTAATCTGGTCAAGGCGAGTCTGGATCCAATCATCTTCGCCTAACTCTGCGTCCTGGAGGACTCTATTTGAGGGTATCTGAACCTCGATGGGTAGGACTGCTTCTATACCGTATACAAGAGAGAAGGGGGTCGCCCTTGTTGATGTCCGTACTATAGTGCGATAACCATGAAGAGCAAATGGTAACATCTCATGCCAATCTTTGTAGGTTACTGTCATCTTCTGTATGATCTTCTTAATGTTCTTATTGGCGGCTTCCACAGCGCCATTCATCTTAGGCCGATAAGGAGAAGAGTTGTGATGCTTGATCTTGAACTGCGTGCAGAGTTCGGTGATCATCTTATTGTTGAGATTAGAACCATTATCCGTGATAATCCTTTCGGGAGTGCCATACCGACAGATAAGATTATGTTTGATGAATCGAGCCACAACATTCTTGGTAACAGATGCGAACGAGGCTGCTTTTACCCACTTGGTGAAATAGTCAATTGCCACAAGGATGAAACAATGTCCGTTGGAAGCTGTGGGCTTGATTTCTCCGATCATGTCAATTCCCCATATTGCAACAGGCCAAGGAGCTGTTAGAACATTCAACGGTACCGAAGGTGCGTGCACTTTGTCTGCATATATCTGGCACTTGTGACAAGATCGAGCATAGCGGTGACAATCAGCTTTCATGGTGGACCAATAGTAACTTGTTCTCAAAATCTTCTTAGCCATCGTATGACCACTGGAGTGGGTACCAAATGCGCCTTCGTGTAACTCTTCCATGATACGTTCCGCTGTTTTCTGATCCACACAGCGGAGTAAGCACAAGTCGTGATTGCGCTTGTATAAGATGTCGTTGCTGAGGAAGAATTTGGATGTGAAACTTCTCAAAAACTTCTTATCGTTGACAGATGCCCCTGCGGGATATTCCTGAGTCTCAAGATACCTCTTCACGTCGTAGTACCAAGGTTTCTCTTCTGTATCAAGCTCATAACAATGTGCTGGTTCGTCAAACTTCTCAATGATTATCTGGGGAGCCTCGTTGTCCCATCTGACCTTGAACATAGACGACATAGTAGCCAATGCGTCTGCCAACTGATTCTCTTCTCGTGGAATGTGATTGAAAGTGATCTCTTCGAAGTAGGGGATCAAACTCAAAACATGCTTGCGATACGGAATGAGATTCGGATGCTTCGTATCCCACTCGCCCTTAATCTGACTGATCACTAAAGCTGAGTCCCCATACACTTGTAAGAACTTGATTCTTAAGTCAATAGCACCTTTGATACCCATGATGCACGCTTCGTATTCGGCCATGTTGTTAGTGCAATTGAAACAAAGTCTGGCGGTGAATGCCGTATGTCTGCCTGTAGGGGATGTAATGATGGCACCAATGCCATTGCCAAGTGCGTTTGAGGCTCCATCAAAGACCATGCTCCATCGGGATCCTTGTTCAGGTCCTTCGTCTGGTCCTGGTTCTTCGCAATCTGTAACTAGTAAAACATCTTCATCTGGAAATTCGAACTGCATAGACTGATAGTCATCTACGGCTTGATGAGCCAAATGATCGGCTACTACACTTCCTTTGATTGCTTTCTGAGAAGTATATTGGATATCGTATTCGGTCAAGATCATTTGCCATCTTGCTATTCTTCCGGAGAGAGCTGGTTTCTCAAATATGTATTTTATCGAATCCATCTTTGAAATCAACAAGGTAGTGTGAGTCAACATATAATGTCTTAGTCGGCGAGCAGCCCAAGCCAAAGCGCTGCAAGTTTTCTCGAGTTGTGAGTATCTTATTTCACAGTCGGTAAACTTTTTGCTAAGGTAGTATATTGCATACTCTTTTCGACCAGACTCGTCATGTTGCCCCAACACACACCCCATTGAGTTCTCTAACACTGTCAAGTACATGATAAGAGGTCTTCCTTTAGCGGGCGGCATCAGGATAGGAGGATTCTGTAGGTACTCCTTGATTTTCTCAAAAGCGATCTGGCAATCGTCGTTCCACTCCACCACTTGATCTTTCTTCAGCAACTTCAAGATTGGCTCACAAGTAGCAGTTAGATGCGCAATGAATCTAGCAATGTAATTCAATTGGCCCAAGAAACCTCTGACTTCCTTTTCGGTGCGGGGAGCTGGCATCTCTTGAATGGCTTTAACCTTGGAGGGGTCAACCTCAATACCTTTCCCACTGACAACAAACCCTAGGAGTTTACCGGATCTGACTCCAAAGGTGCATTTGTTGGGATTAAGTCTCAGTCTGTACTTCTTCAACCTATCAAATAGTTTCCGTAGATGATCAAGATGTTCTTCTTCAGTCTGTGATCGAGCTATCATGTCGTCGACGTAGACCTCTATCTCGTGATGAATCATGTCATGAAATAATGTCACCATGGCACGCTGATAAGTGGCGCCCGCGTTCTTCAGTCCGAACGGCATAACCTTGTAGCAGAAAGTGCCCCACTGTGTAACGAAAGTAGTCTTCTCCATGTCTTCAGGAGCCATTTTGATCTGATTGTAACCGGTGAAACCATCCATGAAGGAGAAAACCTTATGCTGAGCGGTGTTGTCAACCAGAACATCCATAAGAGGAAGTGGAAAATCGTCTTTCGGACTTGCTTTGTTCAGATCTCTGTAATCCACACACATTCGTACTTTACCATCCTTCTTAGGTACAGGTGCTACGTTTGCAACCCATTGCGGATAAGAAGTAACAGCTAAGAAACCGGCGTTGAACTGCTTCATAACTTCAGTTTTGATTTTCTCTGACATCTCAGGACGCATGCGACGAACCTTCTATTTCACTGGCATGTCTTTGTATGACCAAGCAAAAACCTCAATAGTCTCGTAGCATCTGAACCAGCCTTTCTTTAACACTGTTCTCAAGACCCGCTCCTATCTTGATCTCTTTTTTGTCTTCATCAGTACCCAAATTCACAACCTCAACTGGCTCTTCATGTGGCTGTATAACTCGCTCTTCTTGCTGTAGCAGTCTGACAAGTTCTCCTGGCACTTCACAATCTTCCTCACCTTCGTCTTCGGCTTGGTAGATTGGATTATCGAAGTCATATTTAGCAATAACATAGCTGTTATCAACGAGATTCAGAGTGATTCTGCAGTGTATCACGTGGGTGTGTGTAAGAAACACATAGCTTTTTGAAGGGGTGATAAAGTAAAAGAAAGAAAGCAACAATTAATGCAAAAGTCCAACGATTTTATTGAATGAAAATATGCAAATGACAGATAATAACCCTCACAAACAAGCCATGATGCCCCGGGCAAGGCACTAGGCTTTAGAGTTTATTGTTCAAAACATAGAAAACGAAAAGCAAAACAAAAACAAGAGTAATTACTCCCGTCTAAAGGAGATTGGTATGACGTCTTCAGTCTTCCAATTACTGAGTCCATTGTCGGGAGTTGGGAAGATCCACTTGCTGATGTCGAAGTTGTTGTCGTCGTCTTCTATAGCATGGACTTCACTCTGGCTGATGCGGAAAGGAAGTTGGTCGGCACGTTCGTGGTGTATCATCTTCTGACCCTTGATGGTGAAGCCTAAACCAGTCTTGTCAGATTTGAAAGGAAGATCAGGGAGCTGACCCTAAATAGCACTACCTCGTTCTTCAACAGCAGCTTGAGCATCTTTCAGCGAGGCCATCCTAGGCGGAACTTTAGCAACTTTAGGAGTGACAGGAGAGTCAACGGGCACGACTCTGGGTATTGTTTCAAAAGCTTGACAGGGAGTCTCGAAGAATTCGCCTTCCACCTCGAGATAACAGAATGACTGTAGATGACTGACCATATATTCTTCTTCACCATATACTGTAACAACCTTCCCTTTTACCGGATACTTCAGCTTCTGATGCAAAGTAGAGGTAACAGCGCCTGCCCCATGTATCCAAGGGCGTCCAAGTAGGCAAGAGTAATAAGCTGGACGGATGTCCATGACAAAGAAAGTAGAATCGAAAGTCTGGGAACTGACTTTAACAGGCAGAATGAGCTCTCCAAGTACTGTTCGCTTAGAACCATCAAAAGCTCTCACAATTATATCACTGGGTTTCAGAACCAACCCTTCAACATCAAGTCGATCAAAAGCAGTCTTCGGAAGGATATTCAAAGCAGAACCGGTATCCACCAAAACATGAGATAATGTAGTGCCCTTGCATTCGATAGAGACGTGCAAGGCTTTGTTGTGTTTCCTTCCGGCCGGTGTCAAATCATCATCAGAGAAGCCTAGGCCGTTGTTGGCAGCCAGGCTAGCAATACAAACTTCAAATTAATCAGTAGTAGTGTCTTGCGGTATGTGAGCATTTTTCAGAAACTTCACCAAGGCGTTAGCATGAGCCTCGGAGCACAAAAGCAGAGCAAGCACGGATATCTTGGACGGAGTCTGTCCTAACTGTTCCACAACATTGTAGTCACTCTTGATGATCTTCAGAATCTCCTCCATTTCTCGTTTGGAGGTGTCTTCAGTAACTTCCTTTGGTACTTCTGCTTGAGCAGGGTGAGTCACTGGTTCTTTCCCTCTAGCTTGGGGAATGGATTGAATAGCTGGAATGCGAGCCGGAGTCACAATGTCTTTTGGAGGAGAGATTTCTGGAGAGAATACTCTTCCGGTTCTAGTCACCTTACTTGATCCGATGATGTTGTCAATGTCAGGAATGGTAGTTTCAACGGTAAGATCTTCAAGGGTCAGAGGGTCTTGCTTGACGCCATGATAGTAAACATCAGCTCCATAATTCCACGGGATAGCCTTGTCGGAGGAATATGGAACTGGTCTTGGAGAAGTAATATTGAGAGGTGCCACTCTAGGCACAGAAACAGCAGAGGAAATCCTTATTGTGTTAACATCAGCATAGTCTTCTGGGAAATCATCCCCCCATCCGGTTGCCTTAACATCTTCAATAGGAATCTTGTAGCTCTCAGGGACGGTGTACTTCACCATGTAATCAAACTTTCCACTTGGCTGCCACAAGGTATCCCATGCAGACGATGCTGTTTCATTCACATCTTCGATCTTCAGTTTCTTATACATGTCTTCACACAGACTCTCCACAGGTGGTTTCAGGAATAGTATTTCACGGTTATCCATCATGCACTGAACACGTCTTCTTAACCAAGCACAACCATCAGGTGCAGATGGGCACCAACGAAAATTCTCTGGGCATCCTGGATTAACACCGGCTTGCAGCAAATTCTTCTTAACAGTAATCAGAGGAATGGTCAAGTCATCTATGTTGAAAGCGTAGGAGTTCTCGCCAATAGCATTAGAACTTTTGTCATGGTTAGACTTAGGCGCGTTGATCACATTTGGAGTCTCAACAGGAGGGTCAAACTCAATCTGTTTAGCTTCAATCATATCCTGAATCTTGTTCTTCAGAGCCCAACAGTTGTTAGTGTCGTGCCCTGGGCTATTGGAATGGTAAGCACATTTAGCATTAGGATTGTATCTCAGAGAAGAAGTATTGACACTCTGAGGAGGATCCTTCAAAGTAATCAGCTCTGCTTTCAACATGTGTTGCAAGGCTTGCGACAATGGCATGTTGATCTTCGTAAACTGTCTTCGTGGCGCGTTCTGGCTACGCGCGTTGTCTCGCTGAGGTTGTGCTGATGTAGGATTGGAGATCACAACTGCCCCCACAGATTGAGCACGGTCGGTCTTGGCTCGGCTTTTCTGACCATACACAGCATTAGCTTCTTTCTTACCACCAAAAGATCTCTTTGCAGCATTTGAAGATGTCTCTACCTGAATCTTTCCGCTCTTGATACCAGCTTCAATACGCTCTCCTGTCAATATCAGCTCAGTGAATCCGGCTGAAGAGTTTCCAATCAGATGATTGAAGAATGGGCCTGTCAATGTTCCCATAAACATATCAACCAACTCCCTATTGGACAAGGGTGGCTGAACTCTGCCTGCTAGATCTCTCCATTTCTGAGCATATTCTTTGAACTTCTCATCACGACCCATAGACATGCTTTGTAGTTGCATGCGAGTGGGTGTCAATTCAGCATTGTACTCATACTGTCTGTAGAAAGCATCTGCTAAGTCACTCCAAGTACGGATACGGTCATTCTCTAGCTGATAATACCACTCTAATTGAGTTCCGGACAAACTCTCTTGAAAATAATGCATCCCCAGCTTTCTGTCATCAGTGTGGGGGTTGATCTTCTGGACGTAGGACTTCAAATGCAGCTTCGGACAAGACATGCCATCATACTTGGCAAAAGTTGGAACTTTGAATTTGGGAGGAATCACCACACCAGGAACAAGACTCAGATCATCAAAATTCAGCCCTGACATCTTCAGATTTTCCACAGCATTCAGACGGTCTTCAAGTTGTTTATACTTGTCATCTTCAATAGAGTACTGGTCATTATCAAAGTGATCTTCTCTGTCTTTCTCGGGCTCACGCTGACTTCCTTCTTCATTGCCCTTGACACTCCCCTCATTCTTGACACTTCCTTCTGAGAGTTCTATCTGGCTGACCACTTTAGGACCACCTTTGTAACGTCTACCCATATTGAGAACACCAACGACCCTCTTCTTTCTGTTGATGAACTTCTTCAGATCTTCTTGGCCTTGGACCAAGCTGGTGAACATCTCCTGGAACTGAGCATTCTGAGCCTAGAGATCTTTGACAGTCTGTTCAAGAGCCATTTCTGCTAAAATAAATAGCCAGAGAATGAGAAAACCAATCTTCAATGTACCTGTTATGAGATGTCATGCTATGATATGCGATGTTTATGCAAATGCAATGCAATATTTTCAAAGACCTTAGAGATTTAAATTTTTTAAACAAGCACGAACAAACATTTATTAGTTTTCTTTTTAAGTACAAAAGATAGTTCAAAACAATAAGATAAAAGAACAAAAATCCTAAAGCTCTAAGTTTCCCACGGGCGCTTCCTCTTGGTGCCAAGGTAGGCGTTGATGTTTCGGTCCTCGTGAAGTAGCTTGATCAACTCTAGTACCTTCTTCTCGCTTGCATAGCACTGAGCTTAGAATGTATCCCTTTCTTCTTTAAGCTGAATCCAGGATCTCCTCAAGTCTTCAAAATCAGTAGGCATGTCAAGATGGAGAACGGTATAGGGTACGTCACCTATAGCAACAGGTTCCATAATTACTGGTAACACGGGTGTGAAGGGCATCATGAGGTTTTGAGCTCGAGCTCGCACCCATTTTAGGTAAGGTTCCCAAGGAATGGAGTTTTGGTGCCCCAAAGTCTTGGTATCAGTCTTCTTTACCATGCCCCAAGCGTGTATGAACCTTCATCGATAATTCTGGAGATCGTGGTTGTAGTTGAACACAATATCTTGGAGAAGCATATCATGTGGACCATCTCTTTGAGCAAAACCAAACTGACGTAGAGCTAGAGAAGGGTTGTAAGTAATACCTCCCCTTATACCAAGCAGTGGTACATTAGGGAATTCTCCATAACACTCAATGAATGTGAAGTCCTTTTGATAGAAAAGATTCCAACGGATATCTGAATGAGAGAGTGACATTAGTCTTTGAGACCACTTCAATCTTTGTTCGTTCTTCAAAACTGATAGAGGAAGGTGCGAAATAAACCACCTGGAAAGTAACGGTATGCAACATATGAGAGTTCCTTGTCTCTTTGTAGTACGAGTGTGGAGAGAATGCAAAATATCTCTAAGTAAAGTAGGCATAGGATTACGGGTAAGGAACAACTTGATGGCGTTGACATCTATGAATTGATCCGAGTTAGGGAATAGAACCAAACCGTAGATTAGCAAGGCCACATTATCTTCGAATGCATGGAAACTCATAACTTTGAGGAACTCTCGGGCTTTCTTAATTAAGAACTTGGCAAGTAAACCCTTAACTTCGCTTCTAGTTTCCCAATTGGCTTCAATGTCTGAGCGCTTTAGGTGTAGTGCTGATGCAATGTCTTCGTACCTAGGAACCTTTTCTAAACCGGTGAATGGCATTTGGTCAAGAATAGGTATCCCAAGTAGCTTAGAGAACTCTTCTAAGGTAGGAACCAACTGATAATCTGGGAATGTAAAGCAATGGTGTTTCGGATCAAAGAACTGGAATAGGACATGCATCATATCTTCTTCAAAATCGGAGATAACCAAGTCAAGTAGATAACCATGCCTTTTGATGAACTGGGCATGATCAGGAATTTCTGAAACCAATTCTTTGAGCTGAGAAGGTACACCCATGTAGTTGATTCGGATAGTCTTTCTAGAAGCCATAATCCCTACAAAACAGAGCAAAGATAAATCCCTAGGTCCTTGAAATAGTTAGAAATGATATGCAATGCGATGATGTCATGATGTCATGTTTAGCACACACAAACAATTCACACAATGAGCCTAGGTTTAAGGCTTGCATGAGGTATAGGTGATTACCCCACCAAAAGTTTGAGTTGGTTCATCCTATCCTATAATAGTAACCGGGTTCTAGGAATCTCATATCATTGATCTTTCTTGTAGGCATTTATTTCAATACGACTACCAAGTGGTCGACCGAAAATATCCCAAAAGTCTGATCTTAATGAGCGTAGCATCGAGTATCAGCCAACCTTACAACCTTAGTCTGCACCAAAGCCGGCCATCTCACTACCTTCTAATGGCCACGATGGGTCAATTAAGGTTCTAAAAGTTTAGTTAGTGCTTGATGACACTGTCATACCCCAAAATTTTCCCTCCTACTTCTCAAGACATTTCATACATCCACACTCAAGGATTCCTCAAGGGTTGATCAGACAAACCCTCTCCTAGACAATCAACCCAAACTAGGGTTTGGCAATTCTCAGATCAAGATGGACTTCTAACATCTCCAATGGTTATCATGCCTCCTCATATGCTTCAAAGAATCTCCATGTCAAGTTTCAAGCCTCACAAGTCAAGTTTCCTTAGACAATTGCTCAGATGGTTGAAAATCAGTTGTATTGGACAAAAAGCCAACTGTGGTCAACATACAGTCAAACTTCATGATTTTTGGTCAACATCCTCATTTTGAAGTTACATTCATCATTTGATCAAGGGTTGATCATGATTCATCAAGAAAACTCAAGATTTGCTCAAAAGTCAAACTTTCCAAATTAGGGTTTTTCAGCGAAAAGTCAACCAAACTTTGACTGAGCATAACTTCTTCATACTTTCTCAGAAAATTTTCCACCACCTCTCATTTTGAAGGAAATTCAATTCTCTACAACTTCATGTCTCACAAGAATGTTCAAAAATGCTTCATTTGGAAGGTATGGATCAAAACATTACAGGTCTTTTCAAAGTCAACTTTTTGTTTTGAAGATCTATTGAGCATGGAAACTCCAATAGATATGAAACCAAAGAGGTTGGTTATAGGACACATAGAGCTTTCTAAAAAGTCCAAGAACACTAAACAATGTAGAAAATTGAGCAAAATACACCATTCACAAGTTGGGCATTTTTGAACAATTGCACAAAAGGAGATATTTGTCAAAATCCAATTTTTGTTCCAAATGAGCCTATAATTTTATGATCCAAACTTGATCATAACATTATTTATGACCTATTGATGCTTGTCCATGACAATTTTCTATTTTATTGATTTATTTTGGAATTTAAAACCATTTAGTTCAAAATTAAATTATATAAAATATGAAAATAAGATATATTTTCAAAAGGAGTGAATTTCCATCAAACTTGAGGTCCAAGATAGCCCATGAAACATACCAAATTCGTGCTAGCCTCTCACATGGAAGGAAAATCAAATTTTCAAGAAAATTTGATTTGATTTGAAAGAGAAAATTTTTGCATTCAATATCCAATCTTTTTTCACTCTCTTTGCCCTCTCAATTCACTCTATAAATACCAAGCATGTTGCACATCAAAGGACACGAAACCCTAGCCCCATACACAACCCTTATTTTGTCAAAAATTTTCTCAAATTGTCAAAATTCGAATTCCAATTTCCATCAGGTTTCAAGGCAAGCTAACCATCCAAACACCTTCCTGAGGTTCCCAGCAATCGAAACCATCTCTCACTTGAAGCCAAGACTGCCCAAAACTCGATCCCAAGCTTGCTCTGATTTGGTATATTTGTGAAATTCGAATTTCATTAATCATGCATTGTTAACTGTTTTCATGTGTTTGTTTGTGTTCAGGACGTTCATTAGAATGTATTTGATACCTTACATGCAAGCATACACGTAGAAATCACAAATTGCCATTGTTAGGGAAGTTTGTGTTCTTTTCTTTGAAACTCATTACACATGCCGATTCAATACAAATGGATACCACCATTGAATTCGCAGGGGTCGAATTAGGGGGGTAGGGCTCTCCTTGTGCTTTGATTTTGGCTATTTTGCAGGTTTTCGAAAAACAGCTTGCCGGAGAAGATGATCGGCGTTAGGGTTCCGGTGGCTGACTCCGGCGCTGACCACTTGACCGCATGCGTGGCACTATCGTGGCATCTGATTGGCTTCTACGTTATGACTGGGGCCCGCATGCTGACTCTGCCTTGAACTCACACATCCATGACACGTGATCATTCAAAAACAATTGATTTTGGTTTCCTTGACACGAAATGCAAGTTGGCCCAGTGGTTAAGGCGTTGGTTGTGGAAGATTCCCTCAATGGTCTTGAGTTCAATCCCTGGCAAGACCAAACTTCCTTCCTTTTTTGCAAAACTTCATATTTTTCTATTTTTCTATTTTATTTTCTTTTAATATTTTCATCCATTTTAATTTATCTTTAATAATTTTTATCATGCATTTAAAAAATACCAAAAATATTTATTTTTTGCATACACATCAGAAAAATGTTTATTTAATTTATAAAATTAAAATTATTATTTTTGCATGCATGTTTAATTTAATTGTTAATTTATCATTTAAATAGCTTTTAATTGATTTTTAATTATCAAATTAACTCCAAAAATTCCCAAAAAATTATTTTATCATATTAATGTCATTATTTGTATAAAAGCTTTTTCTCATTCAAAAATTCTTATTTTTACTAACATTTTCATCTTATGCAATATTCTTCCGTTTTCTGATTTTTCATCTGTTCACAGGTTATACCATTTCGAAATGCCTTTTCAAAACATTTTTGTCAAACGCACAGAAAGCACAATTTTTAAAGTGATCTAAGAGCAACTAAGAGCCGGTAGATAACTACGGATGGAAAGGGGTGCTAATACCTTCCCTTTTCATAACCTTCTCCCTTACTCAGAATCTAACGAAGGTCTTTTCCTGTTCTTTTCACCTTCCCTTAATTGGATAAAAGAAAAGTCGGTGGCGACTCTTGCTATCCGCACATTTGCGATACAAAAAATCTCAAAGTCAGTTCACCGTATTACAGGACTGGCGACTCTGCCGGGGAGACACCCTAAAAAGAGAGAATGCCTTAAGGACTTTTAGATCATTTTTACTGCTTTCTGTTTGATTTGCTTGCTTTATCTTTAAGGGTTGCTTGGGTATTATATTTTTGGGGGATCCTACACTCGGATCCGGGTTTCCTTTTAGGTAAGTAGCAATAAATCGTCGCGACCGTTAGACGTATATCGAAACGGTCAACATGATGGCTACGTTAGTGTGACACTTTGGATGTCCTGATACTCTTCATTCCCAAGTTGAGGATAGTATTTGGCTTCTGCATGGTGTCATCAAGCACTAACTAAACTTTTAGAACCTTAATTGACCCATCTTGGCCATTAGAAGGAAGTGAGATGGCCGGCTTTGGTACAGACTAAGGTTGGCTGATACTCGATGATACGCTCATTAAGATCAGACTTTTGGGATATTTTCGGTCGACCACTTGGTAGTCGTATTGAGATAAACGCCTACGAGAAAGATCAATGATGTGAGATTCCTAGAACCCGGTTACTATTTTAGGACAGGATGAACCAACTCAAACTTTTGGTGGGGTAATCACCTATACCTCATGCAAGCCTTAAACCTAGGCTCATTGTGTGAATTGTTTGTGTGTGCTAAACATGACATCATGACATCATTGCATTGCATATCATTTCTAACTATTTCAAGGACCTAAGGATTTATCTTTGCTCTATTTTGTAGGAATTATGGCTTCTAGAAAGACTATCCGAATCAACTTCATGGGTATACCTTCTCAGCTCAAAGAATTGGTTTCAGAAATTCCCGACCATGCTCAGTTCATCAAAAGACATGGTTATCTACTTGACTTGGTTATCTCCGGTTTTGAAGAAGATATGATGCATGTCCTATTCCAGTTCTTTGATCCGAAACACCATTGCTTTACATTCCCAGATTATCAGTTGGTTCCTACCTTGGAAGAGTTCTCTAAGCTACTTGGGATACCTATTCTTGATCAAATGCCATTCACCGGTTTAGAAAAGGTTCCTAAGTACGAAGACATCGCATCAGCCTTACATCTTAAGCGCTCAGACATTGAAGCCAATTAGGAAACAAGAAGCGGAGTTAAGGGTTTACTTGCTAAGTTCTTAATTAAGAAAGCCCGAGAATTCCTCAAAGTTATGAGTTTCCATCCATTCGAAGACGTTGTGGCCTTGCTAATCTATGGTTTGGTTCTATTTCCAAACTCGAATCAGTTCATAGATGTCAACGCCATCAAGTTATTCCTCACCCGTAATCCTGTGCCTACTTTACTTGGAGATATCCTACATTCTCTCCACACTCGTACTACTAAGAGACAAGGAACTCTCATGTGTTGTATACCGTTACTTTCCAGGTAGTTTATTTCGCACCTTCCTCCATCAGTTTTGAAGAATGAACAAAGGTTGAGGTGGTCTCAAAGGCTAATATCGCTCTCTCATTCAGATATCCGTTGGAGTCTTTTCTCTCAAAAAGACTTCACATTCATTGAGCGTTGTGGAGAATTCCCTAATGTACCGCTACTTGGTATAAGGGGAGGTATTACTTACAACCCTTCTCTCGCTCTACGTCAGTTTGGTTTTGCTCGAAGAGATGGTCCTCATGATATGCTTCTCCAAGATATTGTGTTCGACTATAACCACGACTTCCAAAATTACCATCGAAGGTTCATACACGCTTGGGGCATGGTAAAGAAGACTGATACCAAGACTTTGGGGCACCAAAACTCCATTCCTTGGGAACCTTACCTCAAATGGGTGCGAGCTCGAGCTCAAAACCTCATGATGCCATTCACGCCCGTTCTACCAGTAATTATGGAACCTGTTGCTATAGGTGACGTACCCTATACTGTTCTCCATCACGAAGAGCGGAACATCAACGCCTACCTCGGCACCAAGAGGAAGCGCCCATGGGAGACTTAGAGCTCTAGGATTTTTTCTTTTATTTTATTTTATTGTTTCGAACTATCTTTTGTACTTAAAAAGAAAGAGAATAAAAAGAGAACTAATAAATGTTTGTTCGTGCTTGTTTAACAAATTTAAATCTCTAAGGTCCTTGAAAACATTGCATCTGCATAAACATCGCATATCATGGCATAACATCTCATAACAGGTACATTGAAGACTGGTTTTCTCATTCTCTCGCTATTTATTTTAGCAGAAATGGCTCTTGAACAGACTGTCAAAGATCTTCAGGCTCAGAATGCTCAATTCCAGCAAATGTTCACTAGCTTGGTCCAAGGCCAAGAAGATCTGAAGAAGCTCAACAACAGAAAGAAGAAGGTCGTTGGTGTTCTCAACATGGGCAGACGCTACAAAGGTGGTCCTAAGGTGGTCAACCGGATAGAACTCTCTGAAGGAAGTGTCAAGAATGAGGGGAGTGTCAAGGGTGATGGAGAAGGCAGCCAGCGTGAGTCTGAGAAAGAGAGAGAAGATCGCTATGATCATGACCAGTACTCTAATGAAGATGACAAGTACAAGCAACTTGAAGACCGTCTGAATGCTGTGTAAAACCTGAAGATGTCAGGATTGAATTTTGATGATCTGAGTCTTGTTCCTGGTGTGGTGATTCCTCCCAAATTCAAGGTTCCAACTTTTGCCAAGTATGATGGCATGTCTTGTCCGAAGCTGCATTTGAAGTCCTACGTCCAGAAGATCAACCCCCACACTGATGACAGAAAGCTGGGGATGCATTATTTTCAAGAGAGTTTGTCCGGAACTCAATTAGAGTGGTATTATCAGCTAGAGAATGACCGTATCCGTACTTGGAGTGACTTAGCAGATGCTTTCTACAGACAGTATGAGTACAATGCTGAATTGACACCCACTCGCATGCAACTACAAAGCATGTCTATGGGTCGTGATGAGAAGTTCAAAGAATATGCTCAGAAATGGAGAGATCTAGCAGGCAGAGTTCAGCCACCCTTGTCCAATAGGGAGTTGGTTGATATGTTTATGGGAACATTGACAGGCCCATTCTTCAATCATCTGATTGGAAACTCTTCATCCGGATTCACTGAGCTGATATTGACAGGAGAGCGTATTGAAGCTGGTATCAAGAGCGGAAAGATTCAGGTAGAGACATCTTCAAATGCTGCGAAGAGATCTTTTGGTGGTAAGAAAGAAGCTAATGCTGTGTATGGTCAGAAAAGCCGAGCCAAGACCGACCGTGCTCAATCTGTGGGGGCAGTTGTGATCTCCAATCCTACATCAGCACAACCTCAGCGAGACAACGCGCGTAGCCAGAACGCGCCACGAAGACAGTTTACGAAGATCAACATACCGTTGTCGCAAGCCTTGCAACACATGTTGAAAGCAGAGCTGATTACTTTGAAGGATCCTCCTCAGAGTGTCAATACTTCTTCTCTGAGATACAATCCTAATGCTAAATGTGCTTACCATTCCAATAGCCCAGGGCACGACACTGACAACTGTTGGGCTCTGAAGAACAAAATTCAAGATATGATTGAAGCTAAGCAGATTAAGTTTGATCCTCCTGTTGAGACTCCGAATGTGATCAACGCGCCTATGCGTAACCATGACAAGAGATCCAATGCTGTTGGAGAAGATACTTATGTTTTCAACATAGATGACTTAACCGTTCCTCTGATGACTGTTAAGAAGAATTTGCTGCAAGCCGGTGTCAATCCAGGATGCCCAGAGAATTGTCGTTGGTGCCCATCTGCACCTGATGATTGTGCTTGGTTGAGAAGACGCGTCCAGTGCATGATGGATAACCGTGAGATACTATTCCTGAAACCACCTGTGGAGAGTCTGTGTGAAGACATGTCTAAGAAACTGAAGATCAAAGATGTGAATGAAACTGTACCATCTGTATGGGATACCTTGGGGCAGCCAAGTGGAAAGTATGATTACATGGTGAAGTACATTGTTCCCGAGAGCTACAAAATTCCTATTGAAGATGTTAAAGCAACCGGATGGGGAGACGATTTCCCAGAAGACTATGCTGATGTTAACACTATAAGGATTTCCTCTGCTAATCCTGTGCCTAGGATGGCACCTCTCATCATTACTTCTCCCAGACCAGTTCCATATTCCTCCGGCAAAGCTATCCCTTGGAATTATGGAGCTGATGTTTACTATCATGGCGTCAAGCAAGACCCTCTGACCATTGAAGATCTTACCATTGAAGCTACCATTCCTGACATTGACAACGTCACCGGATTAAGCAAGGTGACCAGAACCAGAAGAGTGTTCTCTCCAGAGATCTCTCCTCCAAAAGACGCTGCGACTCCAGCTTGCATCCCAGCTATTCAATCCATTCCCCAAGCTAGAGGGAAAGAACCAGCGACTCACCCTGCTCAGCCAGAAGTACTAGAGGAAGTTGCTGAGGACACCTCCAAACGAGAAATGGAGGAAATTCTGAAGATTATCAAGAAGAGTGACTACAATGTTGTGGAACAGTTGGGACAGACTCCATCCAAGATATCCATGCTTGCTCTGCTCTTGTGCTCTGAGGCACATGCTAACGCCCTGGTGAAGTTTCTGAAGAATGCTCATGTGCCGCAAGACACTACTACTGATCAATTTGAAGTTTGTATTGCTAGCCTGGCTGCCAACAACGGCCTAGGCTTCTCTGATGTTGATCTGACTCCTGCCGGAAAGAAACACAACAAAGCCTTGCACATCTCTGTTGAATGCAAGGGCATTACATTATCTCATGTTTTGGTGGATACTGGTTCTGCTCTGAACATCCTACCGAAGACTGCTTTTGATCGACTTGATATTGAAGGGTTGGTTCTGAAACCCAGTGACATAATTGTGAGAGCTTTTGATGGTTCTAAGTGAACAGTACTTGGAGAGCTCATTCTACTGTTAAAGTCGGTTCCCAGACTTTTGATTCCATTTTCTTTGTCATGGACATCCGTCCGCCTTACTCTGCCCTTGACCTTGATACATGGGGCGGCCTTCTACCGCATCGGTCAAGTACCCGTGAAAGGGAAGGTTGTTACGATGCGGTGAAGAGGAATATATGGTCACCATCTACAATGTCCGATATCTCGAGATGGAAGGTGAATTCTTTGAGACTCCTGTCAAGCTTTTGAAACAGACCAGTCATGCCTGTTGACTCTCCGTCACTCTGGTTACACAAGTTCCGCCTAGGATGGCCTCATTGAAGGATTCTCAAGCTGTTGAAGGAGAAGGTAATATTTGGGGACAGCTCGATCTTCCTTTCAAATCGACAAGACGGTTTAGGCTTCACCATCAAGGGTCAAGATGATACGCGAACGTGCCCAACCCCTTCCGCATCAGCTAGAGTGGAATCCATGCTATAGAAGACGACAACAACGACTTCGACATCAGCAAGTGGATCTTCCCAACTCCTGACAACAGACTCAGCAATTGGAAGACTAAAGACGTCATACCAATCTACTTTAGACAGGAGTAATTGCCTTTGTTTTATTTTGCTTTTCGTTTTCTATGTTTTGAACAATAAACTCTAAAGCCTAGTGCCTGCCCGGGGCATCATGACTCGTTTGTGAGGGTTATTATCTATCATCTGCATATTTTCATTCAATAAAATCATTGGACTTTTGCATTCAATTGTTGTTTTCTTTCTTTTACTTTATCACCCCTTCAAAAAGCTATGTGTTTCTTACACACACCCACGTGATACACTGCAGAATCACTCCGAATCTCGTTGATAACAGCTATGCTATTGCTAAATATGACTTTGATAATCCGATCTACCAAGCTGAAGACGAAGGTGAGGAAGATTGTGAAGTGCCAGGAGAACTTGTCAGACTACTACAGCAAGAAGAACGAGTTATACAGCCGCACGAAGAGCCAGTTGAGGTTGTGAATTTGGGTACTGATGAAGACAGAAAAGAGATCAAGATAGGAGCAGGTCTTGAAAATAGTGTTAAAGAAAGGTTGATTCAGATGCTACGAGACTACATTGAGGTTTTTGCTTGGTCATACGAAGACATGCCGGATTTAGACATTGATATTGTGGTGCACCGATTGCCGACAAAAGAGGGTTTTCTCCCAGTGAAATAGAAGGTTCGTCGCATGCGTCCTGAGATGTCAGAGAAAATCAAAGCCGAAGTTATGAAGCAGTTCAACGCCAGTTTCTTAGCTGTTACTTCCTATCTGCAATGGGTTGCAAACGTGGTACCCGTACCTAAGAAGGATGGCAAGGTACGAATGTGTGTGGATTACAGAGATCTGAACAAAGCAAGTCCGAAAGACGATTTTCCACTTCCTCATATTGATGTTCTGGTTGACAACACCGCTCAGCATAAGGTTTTCTCCTTCATGGATGGTTTCTCCGGTTACAATCAGATCAAAATGGCTCCTGAAGACATGGAGAAGACAACTTTTGTTACACAGTGGGGCACTTTCTGCTACAAGGTTATGCCGTTCGGACTGAAGAACGCGGGCGCCACTTATCAGCGTGCCATGGTGACATTATTTCATGACATGATTCATCACGAGATAGAGGTCTACGTCGACGATATGATAGCTCGATCACAGACTGAAGAAGAACATCTTGATCATCTACGGAAACTATTTGATAGGTTGAAGAAGTACAGACTGAGACTTAATCCCAACAAATGCACCTTTGGAGTCAGATCCGGTAAACTCCTAGGGTTTGTTGTCAGTGGGAAAGGTATTGAGGTTGACCCCTCCAAGGTTAAAGCCATTCAAGAGATGCCAGCTCCCCGCACCGAAAAGGAAGTCAGAGGTTTCTTGGGCCAATTGAATTACATTGCTAGATTCATTGCGCATCTAACTGCTACTTGTGAGCCAATCTTGAAGTTGCTGAAGAAAGATCAAGTGGTGGAGTGGAACGACGATTGCCAGATCGCTTTTGAGAAAATCAAGGAGTACCTACAGAATCCTCCTATCCTGATGCCGCCCGCTAAAGGAAGACCTCTTATCATGTACTTGACAGTGTTAGAGAACTCAATGGGGTGTGTGTTGGGTCAACATGACGAGTCTGGTCGAAAAGAGTACGCAATATACTACCTTAGCAAAAAGTTTACCGACTGTGAAACAAGATACTCACAGCTCGAGAAAACTTGCGCTTTGGTGCTCACCGACTAAGACAGTATATGTTGACTCACACTACCTTGTTGATTTCCAAGATGGATCCGATAAAATACATATTTGAGAAACCAACTCTCTCCGGAAGAATAGCAAGATGGCAAATGATTTTGACCGAGTATGACATCCAGTACACTTCTCAGAAAGCGATCAAAGGAAGTGTAGTAGTCGATCATTTAGCTCATCAAGCCAAGCCGTAGATGACTATCAGTCTATGCAATTCGAATTTCCAGATGAAGATGTTTTACTAGTTACAGATTGTGAAGAACCAGGCCCGGACGAAGGACCTGAACAAGGATCTCGATGGACCATGGTCTTTGATGGAGCCTCAAACGCACTTGGCAATGGCATCGGCGCCATCATTATATCTCCTACAAGCGAACACACGCCTTTCACCGCCAGGTTATGTTTCAGTTGCACCAACAATATGGCCGAATACGAAGCGTGCATCATGGGTATCAAAGCTGCTATTGACTTAAGAATCAAGTTCTTACAAGTGTATGGAGACTCAGCTTTAGTGATCAGTCAGATTAAGGGTGAGTGGGATACGAAGCACCCGAATCTCATTCCATATCGAGAGCATGTTTTGAGTTTGATCCCCTACTTCGAAGAGATCACTTTCAATCACATTCCACGAGAAGAGAATCAGTTGGCAGACGCATTGGCTACTATGTCGTCTATGTTCAAGGTCAGATGGGACAACGAGGCTCCCCCAGATAATCATTGAGAAGTTTGACGAACCAGCACATTGTTATGAGCTTGATACAGAAGAGAAACCTTGGTACTACGACGTGAAGAGGTATCTTGAGACTCAGGAATATCCCGCAGGGGCATCTGTCAACGATAAGAAGTTTTTGAGAAGTTTCACATCCAAATTCTTCCTCAGCAACGACATCTTATACAAGCGCAATCACGACTTGTGCTTACTCCGCTGTGTGGATCAGAAAACAGCGGAACGTATCATGGAAGAGTTACACGAAGGCGCATTTGGTACCCACTCCAGTGGTCATACGATGGCTAAGAAGATTTTGAGAACAAGTTACTATTGGTCCACCATGAAAGCTGATTGTCACCGCTATGCTCGATCTTGTCACAAGTGCCAGATATATGCAGACAAAGTGCACGCACCTTCGGTACCGTTGAATGTTCTAACAGCTCCTTGGCCTGTTGCAATATGGGGAATTGACATGATCGGAGAAATCAAGCCCACAGCTTCCAACGGACATTGTTTCATCCTTGTGGCAATTGACTATTTCACCAAGTGGGTAAAAGCAGCCTCGTTCGCATCTGTTACCAAGAATGTTGTGGCTCGATTCATCAAACATAATCTTATCTGTCGGTATGGCACTCCCGAAAGGATTATCACGGATAATGGTTCTAATCTCAACAATAAGATGATCACCGAACTCTGCACGCAGTTCAAGATCAAGCATCACAACTCTTCTCCTTATCGGCCTAAGATGAATGGCGCTGTGGAAGCCGCCAATAAGAACATTAAGAAGATCATACAGAAGATGACAGTAACCTACAAAGATTGGCATGAGATGTTACCATTTGCTCTTCATGGTTATCGCACTATAGTACGGACATCAACAAGGGCGACCCCCTTCTCTCTTGTATACGGTATAGAAGCAGTCCTACCCATCGAGGTTCAGATACCCTCAAATAGAGTCCTCCAGGACGCAGAGTTAGGCGAAGATGATTGGATCCAGACTCGCCTTGACCAGATTAACTTGATCGACGAGAAACGACTCGCATCCATGTGTCATGGACAAATCTATCAGAAGCGAATGATCAGAGCATTTAACAAGAAGGTCAAGCACCGAGTCTACCAAGTCGGTGATCTAGTAGTCAAGCGCATCATTCTTCCACAAGGTGATCCCAGGGGAAAATGGACTCCCACCTATGAGGGACCGTTTGTAGTCAAGACAGTGTTTTCCGGCAGAGCTATGATACTTAGCACCATGGATGGTGAAGACTTCCCACACCCTATGAACTCAAACATAGTAAAAAAATACTACGCATGAAAGAGACCCGCTAGGTCGACTGACCTAGGCAAAAATAAGGGCATCCTGGCGAACCAAAAGGGTTCGGGAAAAAGTTAAGGATATATACAAAACATGTACACCCGGCAAGTCGAAAACCTGCAAAGGCGGCTTGGGCAAAAAAGGGTATCCCGGTAGACTGAAAACCCGAAAGGGAGGTCTAGGAAAAAGTTAGGGATTTAAGCGTATGACTATGTCTCGTCCAGATCACCTATCTACTTCCAGACTACTATCAGCATTCAAGGTTCAAATGGCGAAAATCAATTCACTCACTTTCTACTGACAGCAAGGAGATGAGATAGTTGAAATATATGAGTACTAGCATAGTTGGAACTTAACGAGATTGTTTCCGCATAGCTTTTTACTTTTCTTGTGTACAAACTACTTGGCCATACGCCTCATTTCAAATTAATACAAGTTCTTTCTCTTTACAATTTTTGCTATTGTTGTTTGCATAAAGTCCAACGTTTGCTTTGAATGATTATATGCATCTGACAATAAAAATCTATTCACAAGCATGCGAAAAGTGAACATACAAAAGTAATTACTACAGGCTCTAGGAATTGAGATGACGACAAAGGTCACCAAAACATTTTCCCCACAGAGGTGTCGCTCACGACAAACCTTCCCCAGCGGAGTATACAGTAGCCCCCGAGCAGTGATTCCACTCAACTAAACCATGTTACATCAGTCTCCAAGCAGTAACGATTCATCACCAGCAGAGGTATCCCCAGCAAAAATATCTCTTGACGATCATCACCTCCCCGACAACAGTAATATCCAGACTCAAGACATGGTCAGATAGTGCATCGGAGGAAACCTACATCTTTTATTCCCCAGCCAGAGATTTCAACGAGCTCCAGATCCTTCTAACCCGGTCTCCCAACAATTATCAAATACTCTCCAGCAGGGTTTATGCGTAAGATCCCCAGTAGAGTACCTCCTAGATTTATCCCCAGCAGGGTCTATGTACAAGATCCTCAACAGCGTGTTTCCCGACCTCTACCATCCTCAACAGAATCTAGGCTCAAGACTTGGTCAGATAGTGCACCGGAGGAATCAAGGATATCTTTCTTCTCAGGGTTTCCATTTGTTTCATCCCCAAACAGAAGTCAGGAATCCTCAAAGCAGAACATCCGCATCTTCCTCAAGATGGATATGTTTTGAAATACCACAACATCTATCATTCATGCATTACTCATGAAAGTCATAATATATGCATATATCATTCATACACATTGTCATGCATCATACTTTGCATAAGACTAACAATATTCTATCAAAGTTTCTCTTGTTTTTTCCAAAACAGGTGCAAATCACTTCTAAAACAAACAGGTCCAGGATTAATGCCCGAAGCCAGACGGGAAAACTATCTGAAAGACCGCCCTAGTTGTCCTCCGACACTGGTCCAGATTAATGCCCGGCCGACGGAAAACTATCGAAGACCGCCCTAGTTGTCCTCGGCACCGGTCCAGGATTAATGCCCGCCGACGGAAAACTATCTGAACGACCACCCAAGTTGTCCTCCGACAACTGGTCCAGGATTAATGCCTGAAGCCAGACGGGAAAACTATCTGAACGACCGCCCTTGTTGTCCTCCGACAACAGATCCAGGATTAATACCAAGCCGACGGAAAACTATCTGAACGATCACAAGTTATCCTCTGATAACAGGCATTGGATCAATACCCGAAGCACAACAGGGAAGCTATCCATATTTTGCCAACTACTATCCCCTCAGAGTAATCAGCACGAAGATGTATTCCAATGCTCTCTTATTATCAACAGCGATTACAGAGTCTAGCGTACGACTCAGTTGCCTTGGATGGCATCTTAAGCCCATCTCCGACTACTTGTCAACACTTCTCCACCTTCAGAATGCTGCATATTTGGTTAAAAACTAATACAAACCAATAACTTCATTCAAAGACAAACACAGAGTCTAACGTACGACTCCCTCCGGATGGCATCTTAAGTCCATCTCCATGCTCCTTTCATTTCCAAGAAACGTCTACATAGCCTAGCGTACGGCTCACCCCCCAGCATTGATCATTCCAGATGGCATCTTCAGCCCATCTCCGTCGGTTCTCCTATCTAGACAACAATCTCGAGTCTAGCGTACGACTCATTCCCCAGCGAAGTCTCCAACTTCTCCAAATGGCATCTATAAGCCCATTCCCGCATCACCAACAGCGAGTGCAAATTTTCAAGTGTACTCGAGTGTTCAATCATCTTCTACCTCCAGGTCACGAAAGGCACGCATGTCAATCTAACCCTTCCAGTACAAGAAGATTGAACAGGGGAAGCTGTCATACCCCAAAATTTTCCCTCCTACTTCTCAAGACATTTCATACATCCATACTCAAGGACTCCTCAAGGGTTGATCAGACAAACCCTCTCCTAGACAATCAACCCAAACTAGGGTTTGGCAATTCTCAGATCAAGATGGACTTCTAACATCCCCAATGGTTATCATGCCTCCTCATATGCTTCAAAGAATCTCCATGTCAAGTTTCAAGCCTCACAAGTCAAGTTTCCTCAGACAATTGCTCAGATGGTTGAAAATCAATTGTATTGGACAAAAAGTCAACTGTGGTCAACATACAGTCAAACTTCATGATTTTTGGTCAACATCCTCATTTTGAAGTTACATTCATCATTTGATCAATGGTTGATCATGATTCATCAAGAAAACTCAAGATTTGCTCAAAAGTCAAACTTTCCAAATTAGGGTTTTTTAGTGAAAAGTCAACCAAACTTTGACTGAGCATAACTTCTTCATACTTTCTCAAAAATTTTTCCACCACCTCTCATTTTGAAGGAAATTCAATTCTCTACAACTTCATGTCTCACAAGAATGTTCAAAAATGCTTCATTTGGAAGGTATGGATCAAAACATTACAGGTCCTTTTCAAAGTCAACAAAAAGTCAACTTTTTGTTTTGAAGATTTATTGAGCATGGAAACTCCAATTGATATGAAACCAAAGAGGTTGGTTAGAGGACACTTAGATATTTCTAAAAAGTCCAAGAACACTCAAAAATGTGGAAAATTGAGCAAAATAGACCATTCACAAGTTGGGCATTTTTGAACAATTGCACAAAAGGAGATATTTGTCAAAATCCAATTTTTTCCAAATGGGCCTATAATTTTATGATCCAAACTTGATCATAACATTATTTATGACCTATTGATGCTTGTCCATGACAATTTTCTATTTTATTGATTTATTTTTGAATTTAAAACCATTTAATTCAAAATTAAATTATATAAAATATGAAAATAAGATATATTTTCAAAAGGAGTGAATTTCCATCAAACTTGAGGTCCAAGATAGCTCATGAAACATACCAAATTCGTGCTAGCCTCTCACATGGAAGGAAAATCAAATTTTCAAGAAAATTTGATTTGATTTGAAAGAGAAAATTTTTGCATTCAATATCCAATCTTTTTCACTCTCTTTGCCCTGTCAATTCACTCTATAAATACCAAGCATGCTGCACATCAAAGGACACGAAACCCTAGCCCCATACACAACCCTTATTTTGTCAAAAATTTTCTCAAATTGTCAAAATTCGAATTCTAATTTCCAGCAGGTTTCAAGGCAAGCTAACCATCCAAACACCTTCCTGAGGTTCCCAGCAATCAAAACCATCTCTCACTTGAAGCCAAGACTGCCCAGAACTCGATCCCAAGCTTGCTCCGATTTGGTATATTTGTGAAATTCGAATTTCATTAATCATGCATTGCTAACTATTTTCATGTGTTTGTTTGTGTTCAGGATGTTCAGTAGAATGTATTTGATACCTTACATGCAAGCATACACGTAGAAATCACAAATTGCCATTGCTAGGGCAGTTTGTGTTCTTTTCTTCGAAACTCATTACACAGGCCGATTCAATACAAATGGATACCACCATTGAATTCGCAGGGATCGAATTAGGGGGGTAGGGTTCTCCTTGTGCTTTGATTTTGGCTATTTTGCAGGTTTTCGAAAAACAGCTTGCCGGAGAAGATGATCGGCGTTAGGGTTCCGGTGGTTGACTCCGGCGCTGACCACTTGATCGCATGCGTGGCGCTATCGTGGCATCTGATTGGCTTCTACGTTATGACTGGGGCCCGCGTGCTGACTCTGCGTTGAACTCACACATCCATGACACGTGATCATTCAAAAACAATTGATTTTGGTTTCCTTGACACGAAATGCAAGCTGGCCCAGTGGTTAAGGCGTTGGCTATGGAAGATTCCCTCAATGGTCTTGA
This sequence comes from Vicia sativa, assembly GCA_021764765.1. Taxonomy (NCBI): domain Eukaryota; kingdom Viridiplantae; phylum Streptophyta; class Magnoliopsida; order Fabales; family Fabaceae; genus Vicia; species Vicia sativa. The sequence continues at coordinate 22,216,442 of CM038797.1, forward strand.
ATTCAATCCCTGGCAAGACCAAACTTTCTTCCTTTTTTGCAAAACTTCATATTTTTCTATTTTTCTATTTTATTTTCTTTTAATATTTTCATCCATTTTAATTTATCTTTAATAATTTTTATCATGCATTTAAAAAATACCAAAAATATTTATTTTTTGCATACACATCAGAAAAATGTTTATTTAATTTATAAAATTAAAATTATTATTTTTGCATGCATGTTTAATTTAATTGTTAATTTATCATTTAAATAGCTTTTAATTGATTTTTAATTATCAAATTAACTCCAAAAATTCCCAAAAAATTATTTTATCATATTAATGTCATTATTTGCATAAAAGCTTTTTCTCATTCAAAAATTCTTATTTGTACTAACATTTTCATCTTCTGCAATATTCTTTCGTTTTCCAATTTTTCATCTGTTCACAGGTTATACCGTTTCGGACAATTTTTATCGCTTTTCTTTTCCAATTATGTAATTGCATATGGGATGTAATAGTTTAATTAGGACTTTTATTCTCCGCACTTTCAATTATGTATCTGCCCCAAAGCCATGTAATAGTGTAGGACATTTACTTTCCGCACTTTACTTTCCGCAATTTAATTTCCGCACCCTATAAACTGCTAGTACTTAGGCGTGTATGGCAAGATTAAAATCAACATAGACCACTCATAATTCCAAGATAACATATCTGAATTTGACACACTCTTTTCACACATGCACCCCTTAGGGTAATTCTCTCTCGTTTCCTTTACGAATTCAAATGGTCATGTCCCTCGAACGTAGAGGTATTCTAGCACCGTTGCCTTTAAAACAAATCATCATAGTCCCTTAGATACAAAGATCATAAGACCCACGATGTCGCCTCCGAATACATGATCTTGACCCTCAATTGTTGCCTACGAGAAATGATGATAGTCCATTCGAATGTGCTAGGATACTTCATACAAGTTGCTTTCTATGACCATCCGATGTCCCTTCGAATGTCCCTCTTACATCCAATGAATAAGGTTACCTACCAACTAATGGTATGGATAACACTATTCTAAAGGAACGTAAAATAGCACGAAAACGACCAATTCTGAGTAGGTAATAAGACTTTTAGTTGCTTGCTCAAATCAAATACTTTTGCACCTCACACTTTTGTCAAAGTTCAAACTCTTTTCAAAAACGAAACATTTCCAAACACTTTGTATACATTCCTACATGAATCATTACAAAGTCAAAGCGAAATGCCTTTTCAAAACATTTTTGTCAAACACACAGAAAGCACAATTTTTAAAGTGATCTAAGAGCAACTAAGAGCCCGTAGATAACTACGGATGGAAAGGGGTGCTAATACCTTCCCTTTTCATAACCTTCTCCCTTACTCAAAATCTAACGAAGGTCTTTTCCTGTTCTTTTCACCTTCCCTTAATTGGATAAAAGAAAAGTCGTTGGCGACTCTTGCTATCCGCACATTTGCGATACAAAAAATCTCAAAGTCAGTTCACCGTATTACAGACACCACGCAGAAGCCAAATACTATCCTCAACTTGGAAATGAAGAGTATCAAGACATCCAAAGTGTCACACTAACGTAGCCATCATGTTGACCGTTTCGATATACGTCTAACGGACGCGACGATTTATTGCTACTTACCTAAAAGGAAACCCGGATCCGGGTGTAGGATCCCCCACAAGTATAATACCCAAGCAACCCTTAAATAAAGCAAGCAAGTCAAACAGAAAGCAGTAAAGGTGATCTAGAAATCCCTAAGGCATTCTCTCTTTAGGGTGTCTCCCCAGCAGAGTCGTCAGTTCTGTAACACGGTGAACTGACTTTGAGATGTTTGTATCGCAAATGTGCGGATACCAAGAGTCGCCACCGACTTTTCTTTTATCCAATTAAGGGAAGGTAAAAAGTACAGAAAAAGACCTTCGTTAGATTCTGAGTAAGGGAGAAGGTTATGAAAAGGGAAGGTATTAGCACCCCTTTTCATCCGTAGTTATCTACGGGCTCTTAGTTGCTCTTAGATCACTTTAAATTGTGCTTTCTGTGTGTTTGAAAATGTTTTGAAAAGACATTTCGCTTTGACTTTGTAATGATTCATGTAGGAATGTATACAAAGTGTTCGGAAATGTTTTTGTTTTGAAAAGAGTTTGAACTTTGACAAAAGTGTGAGGTGTGAAAAGTATTTTGATAGAGCAAGCAACTAAAAGTCTTATTACCTACTCAGAATGGTCGTTTTCGTGTTATTTTACGTTCCTTTAGAATAGCGCTATCCATACCATTAGTAGGTAGGTAACCTTATTCATTGGATGTAAGCGGGACATTCGAAGGGATAAAGGATGGTCATAGAAGGCAACTTGTAGGAAGTATCCTAGCACATTCGAAGGGACTATCATCATTTTTCGTAGGCGACAATCGAGGGTCAAGATCATGTATTCGTAAGCGACATCGTGGGTCTATGATCTTTGTATCGAAGGGACTATGATGATTTGTTTTGAAGGCAACGGTGCTAGAATACCTCTACGTTTGAGGGACTTGACCATTTGTATTTGTAAAGGCAACGAGAGAGAATTACCCTAGGGGGTACATGTGTGAAAGAGTGTGTCAATTCAGATATTTTATCTTGGAATTATGAGTGGTCTATGTTCAATTTTATCTTGCCATACACGCCTAATTACTAGCAGTTTATAGGGTGCGGAAAGTAAATTGCGGAAAGTAAAGTGCGGAAAGATAAATCCTACGCTATTACATGGCTTTGGGGCAGATACATAATTAAAAGTGCGAAAAATAAAAGTCCTAATTAAACTATTACATCCCATAGGCAATTACATAATTGGAAAAGAAAAGCAATAAAAATCGTCTGAAACGGTATAACCTGTGAACAGATGCAAAATCGGAAAATAGAAGAAAATTGCATAAGAGGAAAATGTTAGTAAAAATAAGTATTTTTGAATGAGAAAAAGTTTTTGTGTTAGGAATGACATTAATATGATAAAATAAATTTTTGGTAATTTTTGGAATTGATTTGATAATTAAAAAACAATTAAAAGTCATTTAAATGGTTAATTAACAATTAAATAAAATATGCATGGAAAAATAATAATTTTAATTTTTAAAATTAAATAAGTATTTTTCTGATGATTTTGCAAAAAATAAATATTTTTGGTGTTTTTTAAATGCATGATAAAATTATTGAAAATAAAATAAATTGGATGGAAAATATTAAAGAAAAATAGAAAAATATGAAAATATAAGTTAGTTTTGCAAAAGAGAAAAAAAACATGGTCCTGACCAGGTTCGAACCTGTGACCATTGAGAGCATCTTCCAATCCCCACGCCTTAACCACTGAGCCATAGTGCACTTCGTGTCATGAAAATACAAACGTGTGAATATAAGTGTTTACGTGTCATGAATTTGTGAAGTCAAAACACAGTCAGCCATGTGGGGTCCAGGTTGCACGGATGGACGAATCGGATCGCTTCCTCGCGCCACGCAAGCTCACGCTTAGGCATGGCAACGGGGCGGGGCGGGGACGGTTTTTATATTCCCCAACCCCAAACCCGAATTCCAAATAAATCCCCATTCCCCGCCCCGATCCCCGTCGGAGATGAATAATTGAACCCCAAACCCGTCCCAAATGGGTTTGGGGATCCCCGACCCAAACCCAAACCCAAAACTTGCCTTAACCCAAATCCTTCCCCGAACTCAAAAATCGCCCCGAATCCAAAACCCGCCCCAATTCTAACAAATATGAATTTATATTACAAAAGTAAAATATAATCTTAAAGAATTTCAAACATATATTTCAAATAATAAAAAATACAAACGAAAGTATTAATTCAGTAACTATACAATTAATATTTCAAATTAACAAAACCAAATAATCCAAAATATAAAAACTAAATAAAAAAAATACAAATTCATATTCCAAACTACCATCCAAACAAACACATAGTAAAAAGTATTCTACATTCCAAAATAATAATAATAATAATAATAATAATAATAATAATAATAATAATAATAATAATAATAATAAACGGGGCGGGTTCGGGGACGGGTTCGAGGTGGGTACTACATTCCCCATTACCTGCCCCATCCCCATATTTTAAAATCGGGGAAAACCCAAACCCGAACCCAAACCCAGTCAAAGCGGGTTTTCCCCGTCAAATTCGGGGCGGGTTCGGGTGGGTACCCGCGGGTATGGGTTATATTGCCATGTTACTCACGCCGAAGTCAACAAAGTCCACGACGCCGGAGCCCTAGCTCCGGTCGTCTTCTCCGATGACTCAAACCTTCAAACCTGAAAAATACGCAAAATAAAAAGGCAAGAGGTACCCTACCCCCCTAAATCAAGGGCTGCGAGTTCAATGGTGACATTTGTTTGCCCTGAAAACGCCTGGATAAGCCGGTTCGATCGAAACAGTTCAAAAAGCCCTAACTATGGCAAATCGTGATTCTGACGTTCAAGCTTGAGAATGATGACCCAAATCACATCTAACGAACCTCATGAACACATTAGAGTGATTAGTTTCGATTAAAACAAGCAGATAATAAAAAGGCAATTTCAAGAAAATTTTGAATATGTATGAATGTGTATGGCACGATTCAGGCTGTTTCAACCATGGGCAATGATGTATACTTACTCCAAATTACCTCAGGAACACAATGGAATGGTTTTGGATGGCTGAAAGTAGCTGGAATTTAAAACACGATTTTGACAATTTTGAGAAAAATTTGAGCAAAGTAAGGGTTGTTGTAGAGGCTAAGGTTTCGTCCTTTGTGATGTGCAATAGGCTTGGTATTTATAGAGTGTAATATGAGAGCAAAGAGAGTGAAAAAAGATTTGGTATTCAATGTGAAATAAATTCCTTTCAAATAAAATCAAATTTTGGAGAAAATTTGATTTTCTCTTCCATATGCAAGCTAGCACGAAATTGGCAAGTATTATGGGCTATCTTGGACCTCAAGTTTGATGAAAATCCAATCCTTTTGAAAATATATCTTATTTTCATATTTTATATAATTTAATTTTGAATTAAATGGTTTTAAATCCAAAAATAAATCAATAAAATAGAAAGTGGTCATGGCAAGGCATCAATAGGTCACAAATAATATCATGATCAAGTTTGGATCATAAAATTATAGACCCATTTGGAAAAAATTGGATTTTGACAAATATCTCCTTTTGTGCAATTATTCAAAAATGCCCAACTTCTGAATGGTGTATTTTGCTCAATTTTCCATATTTTTGAGTGTTATTGGACTTTTTAGAAAGCTCTAAGTGTCCTCTAACCAACCTCTTTGGTTTCATCTCAATTGGAGTTCCCATGCTCAATAAATCTTCAAAACAAAAAGTTGACTTTTGTTGACTTTGAAAAGGACCTGTAATGTTTTGATCCATACCTTCCAGATGAAGCATTTTTTGAACATTCTTGTGAGACATGAAGTTGTAGAGAATTGAATTTCCTTCAAAATGAGAGGTGGTGGAAAAATTTCTGAGAAAGTATGAAGAAGTTATGCTCAGTCAAATTTCAGTTGACTTTTCACTAAAAAACCCTAATTTGGAAAGTTTGATTTTTGAGCAAATCTTGAGTTTTCTTGATGAATCATGATCAACCCTTGATCAAATGATGAATGTAACTTCAAAATGAGGATGTTGACCAAAAATCATGAAGTTTGACTGTATGTTGACCACAGTTAACTTTTTGTCCAATACAACTGATTTTCAACCATCTGAGCAATTGTCTGAGGGAACTTGACTTGTAAAGCTTGAAACTTGACATGGAGAATCTTTGAAGCATATGAGGAGGCATGATGACCATTGGAGATGTTGGGAGTCCATCTGGATCTGTGGATTGCCAAACCCTAGTTTGGGTTGATTGTCTAGGAGAGGGTTTGTCTGATCAACCCTTGAGGAATCCTTGAGTATGGATGTATGAAATGTCTTGAGAAGTAGGAGGGCAAATTTTGGGGTATGACACTGATGACACCACGCATAAGCCAAATACTATCCTCAACTTGGAAATCAAGAGTATCAGGACATCCAAAGTGTCACACTAACGTAGCCATCATGTTGACCGTTTCGATATACGTCTAACGGTCGCGACGATTTATTGCTACTTACCTAAAAGGAAACCCGGATCCGGGTGTAGGATCCCCCACAAATATAGTACCCAAGCAACCCTTAAAAGTAAAGCAAGCAAGTCAAGCAGAAAGCAGTAAAAGTGATCTAGAAATCCCTAAGGTATTCTCTCTTTAGGGCGGCTCCCCGGCAGAGTCGCCAGTTCTGTAATACGGTGAACTGACTTTGAGATTTTTGTATCGCAAATGTGCGGATAGCAAGAGTCGCCACCGACTTTTCTTTTATCCAATTAAGGGAAGGTGAAAAGAACAGGAAAAGACCTTCGTTAGATTCTGAGTAAGGGAGAAGGTTATGAAAAGGGAAGGTATTAGCACCCCTCTCCATCCGTAGTTTTCTACGGGGCTCTTAGTTTCTCTTAGATCATTTTCAAAAAGTGCTTTCTGTGTGTTTGACAAAAATGTTTTGAAAAGGCATTTCGCTTTGACTTTGTAATGATTCATGTAGGAATGTATACAAAGTGTTCGGAAATGTTTCGTTTTTGAAAAGTGTTTGAACTTTGACAAAAAGTGTGAGGTGTGAAAAGTATTTGATTGAGCAAGCAACTAAAAGTCTTATTACCTACTCAGAATGGTCGTTTTCGTGCTATTTTACTTTCCTTTAGAATAGCGCTATCCGTACCATTAGTTGGTAGGTAACCCTATTCGTTGGATGTAAAAGGGACATTCGAAGGGACATCGGATGGTCATAGAAGGCAACTTGTAGGAAGTATCCTAGCACATTCGAAGGGACTATCATCATTTTTCGTAGGCGACAATCGAGGGTCAAGATCATGTATTCGTAGGCGACATCATGGGTCTATGATCTTTGCATCGAAGGGACTATGATGATTTGTTTTGAAGGCAATGGTGCTAGAATACCTCTACGTTCGAGGGACATGACCATTTGTATTCGTAAAGGCAACGAGAGAGAATTACCCTAAGGGGTGCATGTGTGAAAAGAGTGTGTCAAATTCAGATATGTTATCTTGAAATTATGAGTGATCTATGTCCAATTTTATCTTGCCATACACGCCTAGTTACTAGCAGTTTATAGGGTGCAGAAAGTAAATTGCGGAAAGTAAAATGCGGAAAGATAAATGTCCTACGCTATTACACGGCTTTGGGGCAGATACATAATGAGAGTGCGGAAAATAAAAGCCCTAATTAAACTATTATATCCCATAGGCAATTACATAATTGAGAAAGAAAAGCAAGAAAAATCGTCCGAAACAGCATAACCTGTGAACAGATACAAAATCGGAAAATACGAGAAAATTGCATAAGAGGAAAATGTTAGTAAAACGCATGATTTTTGAATGAGGAAAAAGGTTTTATGTTAGTAATGATATTAATATGATAAGATAAATTTTTGGTAATTTTCTGAATCGATTTGATAATTTAAAAACAATGAAAAGTCATTTAAATGATTAATTAGTAATTAAATTAAATATGAATGCAAAAATAATAATTTTATATTAAAAATTAAATAAACATTTTTCTGATGATTATGCAAAAAATAAATATTTTTGGTGTTTTTTAGATGCATGAGAAAATTATTTAAAGATAACTTAAATAACATGAAAAATATGATGAAAGTAAGAAAAAGTTAGATGGCAAAGTGATAAAAAATAGATCTGGGGGATGCTGGGATTCGAACCCCTGACCCTGAGTTCATTGGAAAAACACGCTACCATCCCGACTACCTGTCATTGGTGTTAGTAACATGGAATAAAAACAATATAAGCGAAATAACTTCCTGGACACCCAATTCACGCGCCAAGAACATCATCTTCTTCATTTGAATTTCTGGAAACTTAGCGTCGGCTAAGTTCGACGCTATGGCCCCTGCATAATTCAAAAACTCCATACAAGCAATATAAATGGATTGTGAGTACATGAATCGATTGCAAATTGAATTCTAAACACATTGGTGGCATTCATTTGGTCCAATTTTTCCGTTTTAAGGAAACCCTAAATTGGTTCAGAAAACCCTAGCCATGGTATATTTCGATTCAGGCCATTAAAATGCAATTGGATTGTCCAGGAAGCTTGCAAACTTCAAACTAAACACAAAGCAAACACCAAAACGCGTTAAAAATGCATGAATGATAGAAATCGAAATCTGAAAAAGTATGAACAAACCAAATCGTGTTTTCTCAATTCTTGATGCTTTTGAGAGATGTAAAGGTCTGGATCGACTCCAGGGACTCCAAGGAATGCTTAAAACCAATTGAATCGAGCTGGAACTGTGGCTGCAAGTTACTTGAAAGGCATGGTTTTTTTGACTTAGGTTAGGGTTCCTCCAAGCAATTTTTCTGTTCTTGTTCATGTGGTATGCATTGTACATTTATAGTAGATGGATTTTGGGCTGATTTGAGGAACAAATAATGATCAATCAATGCAAAAATTATTTGATTTTGTACAAAATCAAATCTTCCTTATTTGATCCAATTTCTTGCCAAATCAATGCAAATTTCGAAATTTGCCAGCTTGTGTGAGTTACTTGGATCTCAAGTATGAGAGAAAAATCAATTTTGCATTTAATTTTGATTTTATACCTTATTTTTTAATTTAATTTGTTTTTAAATGAATAAAATCCAAATTAAATAGAAAAATAAAGACAAAATTCGTGGCATTGGGCTTGAAGGTTCCAAATAAGATAAGGAACAAGTTTAAACCAAGAAAAACTAGGCCCATTTGCAAAATTTTGGATTTTTACAAGTATTTCTCTGTGCACTTCTTCAAAAATATCCAACTTGTGCAAGGTGTATTTTGCTCAATTTTCCATATTTTTGAGCGTTCTTGGACTTTTTAGAAAGCTCTAAGTGTCCTCTAAACAACCTCTTTGGTTTCATCTCAATTGGAGTTTCCATGCTCAATAAAACTTCAAAACAAACAGTTGAGTTTTTGTTGACTTTGAAAAGGACCTATAATGTTTTGACCCATACCTTCCAAATGAAGCATTTTTTAAACATTCTTGTGAGACATGAAGTTGTAGAGAATTGAATTTCCTTCATAATGAGAGGTGGTGGAAAAATTTCTGAGAAAGTATGAAGTTATGCTCAGTCAAAGTTCAGTTGACTTTTCACTAAAAAACCCTAATTTGGAAAGTTTGACTTTTGAGCAAATCTTGAGTTTTCTTGATGAATCATGATCAACCCTTGATCAAATGATGAATGTAACTTCAAAATGAGGATGTTGACCAAAAATCATGAAGTTTGACTGTATGTTGACCACAGTTGACTTTTTGTCCAATACAACTGATTTTCAACCATCTGAGCAATTGTCTGAGGGAACTTGACTTGTAAAGCTTGAAACTTGACATGGAGAATCTTTGAAGCATATGAGGAGGCATGATGACCATTGGAGATGTTGGGAGTCCATCTGGATCTGTGGATTGCCAAACCCTAGTTTGGGTTGATTGTCTAGGAGAGGGTTTGTCTGATCAACCCTTGAGGAATCCTTGAGTATGGATGTATGAAATGTCTTGAGGAATATGAGGGAAAACTTTGGGGTATGACAATAACTACGGATGGAAAGGGTGCTAATACCTTCCCTTTTCATAACCAACTCCCTTACTCAAAATTTAACGAAGGTCTTTTCCCGTTCTTTTCGCCTTCCCTCAATTGGATAAAAGAAAAGTCGGTGGAGACTCTTGCTATCCACAACATTTGCGATCAAACGCAAAACAAATAAGTCAGTTCTCCCACCGTGTTACAACGCGACATCGGGTTTTGAGTGACATTCGGTCCAGCAGCTTGCGGTCGGGCTTCCAATTCCATAGTCTTTGAGTCAATGAGGTCTTGCACTTTGCATTTGAATGCGCAACAGTTTTCAATGCTATTCCCCAACATTCCAGAATGGAACTCACAGCTAGCATTGGCATCATAGTTTCTGGGACACTTGTCTAGAGGAGGAGGCGCAAATGCAGGCTTTGACACTACCAGCTTGAGATCATTAAAACGGGCGAACAAATCAGCATAACTCATTGGTACGACATCAAAACTCTTGGGGGTACAACTCTCCTGTTGGCTCTGATTCTGTTGACGAGGTGCCTATTGAGTTTGTGGTTGGGAAGCGAATATAATCACTGCATTAACCTGATCTTTGCTTCTTCCACCATATAAATCATTGGCTTCTCCCTTTTCCTTCTTGGGATGACCATTGTATGCCTTCTTAACACCGAAGGAACTTCCTCCCTCAGAATATTGGATTTTACCCGATTTCAGCCCACTCTCGATCCGTTCACCATAACGGACCATCTCAACAAAGCTTGCAGAAGTACTATATACAACATAATAATGTCTAGACAGAGTACTGGTGAACATATCAATCATCTTTTGCTTGACCATGGGTGGTTGAACTCTAGCAGCAAGTTCTCTCCATTTTGGCTGACTTCTAAGAAAAACCCAACAACTGTGTACGATTCGGAGCCATGTCAATGTTGAACTGATATTGCTGAATAAGAGAATTCACAAGATCACGCCACGTCCTAATGTGAATTCTCTCCAAATGCATATACCATTCTAATAACGCTCCAGTCAAACTCTCTTGGAAAAAGTGCATAAGCAGTCTTTCATCTTCAGTGTACACCTCCATCTTGCGGAAATATAAAGTGATATGAGTTTTGCGACAAGTCGCCCCATTGTACTTTTAGAACACAAGGACTTTAAACTTTGGAGGAAGTCTCACTCTAGGTGCCAACCCCAAATCAGATAAGTCCAATCCTGACACCTTTCTTCAAGCAAGCGGTACCTTTGATCATCAACTAGGAAATCAACTACACTACCATTCACAGAATAAGCTTCATCATTCTGATCAATATCTAGACCCTGGGAACGACGACGACCCCGAGTACGATGCCCTTGCATCCCATAATCAAAGAAATAAGGCCCATGAGGTGGAGTAGGTGGTGGAGGCGGAAACCGACCATTGAGATGTAGACCGATTGATAAATCAGATTCTCATGTTCATGGCTCATCATCACGATTGCGATATCGAGATCTCTCAACCAAAGCCCTCAACTCTTGTTGTCCTTGATTCATGTTAGTGATAACTTCCATTAATTGAGTCATCTGCGCCTCCGTCTATGCTTTCATTGCTGCCACTTCTGCTTGAAGTTGTTCCATCTGTCGCCTTTCGTTGTTCTGAGTCAGGTAATGGTGAAAGTTTGCAATTTTCTGCTAAATAAAAGAAGCCCATGATGAGAACTCTAATCCAAACCTGTTATGCATGATATGCACATATATGAATGTTATGCATGTAATGATGTATTTGAACATTTCCAGGATTCTTGACACTTTGACTCATGTTTTAGGAATTAAACAAGATAATGGATACTAAAAATTCTAATCATCATTAAATCTTAATCAAATAAGTTTACAAGGAAATTGAGCATCTAAATAATTGTTTGCAATTCGTAACAAAAAGGAGTAATCCCATCAACAAGCCTGATGGTGATTTCCCGCAAAAGACAAATAAAGCATAAGTCTAAAAATCAGACATAGTAAATCCTTCTGCATCTTGCATTCCCATCTGAATCTTGAGGCGTTCCAACTCTTCGATGATAAGGGACAATAGGGCTTCTTTCTCTCGGATACGGGATTCATATGCCAACTTCTAATTATGCATTTGCTTCTTCAAGTCTTAGATTTGAGCCTTGCACTTCTTTTCTACATTTGCTTTGGAAGCCTTAAGGGTCTCACAATCTTGACTTTTCTGCTCAAACTTCTTTTCCCAACCGGCAACAAATTTCTAGTACTCTTCAATAGGAATGGAGGAATCCTCAACCCTATGCCTCTTCTTTGTTGAATCAGACGCCTCTCCTTTGAAATACTTGAGCTCATGAGCCAACTGATTCTTTGTTTGAGTGGCAACAAGACAATTCACTACTAGTGTCTCCTTCTCTTCAAGTAAAAGACGATTTTGAGCACGCACCTGCTTATAATCTCCTTTCGAAACAACATCTGGAACTAACTCTTGAGGATAAAATGCTGTAACTCCGGTGATGGAAGGCCAGGATAAAACGCCGTAACTCCGGTGATGGAAGGCCACTGAGGATCTCTATTTCTCTCCTTAATCCACTGAGTATAAGAAGCATAGGCCGTGGGATCTTTCCTACAAATATATTGCCCTCCTTCAAGGTGGATGCTTTTCTATGCTTGAACAACTTTAGCCATTGTCCCAGTAACATTAGGCACATCATAGTATATAGTTTCTTGCATAAAACTCGTGTCAGGAAGTCCCATCAAAGCATAACCCAATTGCCTCACAGCAAGAGTCGGATTATAGTTGATACCTCCCCTTATACCTAAGAGAGGGACATTAGGGAAGTCTCCGCAACGGATGATAATCTTCTCACTTTCAGTCTTGGACATTTCATGTCGATTCCATCCAATATCTTGAGACATGAGACCCATTAGTCTTGGAACCCACCTCATAGTATGCCGAGTGTCAACAAAAGCACCGCTACAGGGAAGAAAACCCTGAAACCAATGGTATAACAACGACGCACAAAAATTTACAATTCCATCTTTCCCTTTAAAGCTCCTGGATTGTATGGAATGGTAAACATCTCCCAACAGAGTTGGAACAAGATTCTGCTGAATGAAGATGAAAATAGAATTCATGTCAACAAATTTGGGTTCATTCGAAAATAAGCAAATCCCATAGGTGCAACAAGCCAGAATAACGTTAAAACTCCTTCAATCTTTCCTGGAAACTTTGACATTACCTTCCCGTAGTAGAAAACCCAAATGAAAACCGCTTACAACCCCCTTACTTGCAACATTAGCAGATACCACAGATTTCTCCAAATGATCGTCGATCGGTCTCTCCATAGAGGCATAGAAAGGCACTTGATGCAGGATAGGAACGTCCAAGATGCTAGAATACTCTTCCAACGTAGGTATTAACAAGTAATCAGGAAATACAAAGCACCTCAACTCATGGTCATAGAATTGGAAAAGACCCTGGAGCCCATCCTTCTGGTATTCAGTTAGAGGAGACTTCAACCATGTCAAAATTCTTCCATAATCCTTGGTAAACGTGACAACATTCTTAGGTGTAGAATTATTAACCAATAGGAGAAGACTCCCAAGAGCAGGTGTGAGAAATTTGTACACTGGATGACGTCTCTGATTGTTCTTCTTTTTAGTATCCTCTTCCAAAACGACGCACCAACTAGACTCAAAGGCTAGAAATCCTGGAATCAAACAAATATGCATGTTAAAATATGCAAATTAAAAGTTTTCATGGATGCAATGTTTTGGAACTATATCTCCTGTATGTTAAACCACTACTGTACTAAAATCCTGGACAAATGTAACAAGGTCTAAAGCTTACCACCCGATCAAGATATCATGTAGAAACCAAATCTGAATATCACAGGTTCAAACGTCCGATGTCAAACTGGAATTCCATAGAAAATACCAAAAAATACCAGAAAATACCAAGTCACCATCAATAACAAAGTCACCAACAGTAACAAGTCACCAACAATACCTGTAGTAATGATATCTCGCCCTAACTCACAAGGTGATTCTAGACACAATGGGGGTCCCTAATGATAGACAGAGTCGATCATCCTTTATTGAGTACTTCGCTGAGTACACAATAGGGTGTAGGCGAAAGCACCGTCAATCGAATCTCATTTGAGTTTAGTACTTCATGCCTCCTCACACGCACCACGGGATGCGGGATTTGACATGAACATCCATCTAGCCTACATGTCACTGGCCGGGGTAGTGGGCCTTTTACCTCAAGTAACACCCACCCAAATCAAGAGATCAACCAGTACAACCACAACCTATATACATGATATATGAAAATAGTAAATATGCCATATAGAATGCAATGCAAAGCATACAAAGGATGATGCAATAAGGTGAGTAAATAGATAAACATCCAACAAACATGAAAATAGAAGCTAGGATCAAATCCTAGACGGACCACCAATAGGTCAACTTTCCCCAGTGGAGTCTCCAACTGAAACCACTCGGCTAAACTTCTAACTGATAGGGGTGTATCAATGGAGTCTCCATCGAACGTCTTTTAAATCACGATGGAGAAAGGAAAACATCGAGTGAACCTGAAGGGGAGAAATCGCGGTCCTATGACCGAGATATCGATAGAATTTACGTAAGGGAGTTAGTTACGCGAGGGGAAGGGATTAGCACCCCACACGCCCGTAGTACTCTATGGTATCCACTTCTATTTTCTAGCTAAAGGGTGTGTTATATCTATCTATGCTTAATCGCTACAATGCATGCAAAGGGAAGGAGAAAATAAAGAAAACACGGGGAAAAGAAGGAAGTATTTACAAAGTTTGCTCGATCGAGCCCCGTGACAAGATGTCTACGTATTCCCGCGTGCAATGGGAAAGTCAGAGCGCCGTAGTTTGACTCATTTGTTTTGGTGGGTTTGGTGTTTTTTACTTGTGAAAAAGGTTTTAAACATAAAAGAAGATGCGCCCGTTGGAAAAAAAAGTTTGTCTGGGTTGGTTTCTTTTACCTTGAAAAAGGAGTTCAAACCATTATTAAGTGTTTTGTTTTCAAGAGGAAAAAAAAGAAAGCAAATTTTAGTTTTAATTACATGCAAGGATGCAAAAAAAAAAGAACTAGCAAAACAAAAGGGAGACTACCTAGTACTAACCCTAATGTTGTCATGCAAAGATTGGATCTATGGTTGAGGATGTAAGGGGATCTCTACTTATGTCAACGTGCGAAGGATGTAAATCCTAATGTCTAGGCCCGAGAACTTATCCTACCAGAGCAATCCTAAGGGAAATCAAACAAATCAAACACAATCAACAAGTAGAATCTCCCTAAACGGGTATTTAAATAAACCAGAGGGGTTCTCTAACATGCTCCAACTACGAAAGCCCCATCATGCATCTCTATTCCTACTTATGGAAAAAGAAGGCTGTAAAGCCCTACTTCTCATGATATCTAGGAATATTGTAAGAAAATGCGGTAAATGGTGCAGAAACTACCACACAGATGTAAAAACTGAAGAGCACTGCGAGCTAAAGAAATACTCCGGAAAACTTCAAGTATTGCAACCATGCAAGAAGAGTAAACCGGTGAGAAGAACTCAAGGCATCAAAACAAGCGGAATGATTGCGTGTTCATACGCATCCGAAGCAATAACACCTGCAAGAGAACCACGAAACCAGACAATAGAATGTACGCGTATGCGTACAAGCAACGCGTATGCGTACAAGCAAAGGAACGTGTGTACACACTCCACTTGGGATATGCCTGCAGGAAAGAAGTTAGACCCAAAAATCAAGCAAAAAGGAATGTATATGTGGGTATACAAACGCAAAATGTCTAAGAATTATGTCACACATGTGTACAACATAAACTCCTACATCAAACACAGCTTAAATAGTGGTTAGGAAGTCTAGAACACCTGCTGTTTGCAGTTAAAATTAAGAAAGAACAAAAAACCAGTATAGGTCGCGCTAAGCCTTCCATACCGAACAAAGCGCGACCCAAACAGAAGCTTCCATGCATAGCCTGCTCCGGATCGCGCTAAGCACGACCTGCAAAACAAAAGTCAGAGAGTTTGGCGCTTAGCGCGCTCCTGGTGGCGCTAAGCGTGATCTGCAACCTGCAAAAATGTTGTTTTTGACCCGGATCACCTGTCCATGATGTTCTCATGCCAAAAGTTGATCCATACAGTTAGGCAACAGTTCCATAGCTCATAGATGGAAATGCATGAGCATGTGAGGAATGCAAATCGAAATGATAATTTCAACGCTCAAGGATACAAGCCAAATGCATGAACATGCATGGAATGCTAATCAAGATGCTAATTCCAATGTTCAAGGATACAAGTCAAGTGCATGAACATGCATGGAATGCAAATTAAAATGATAATTCAAATGTTCATTAACTAAAAATCAAATGTATGAACATGCGAGGAATGCAAATCAAAATGATAATTCCAATGTTCATTAACGAAAAGCAAATGCATGAACATGCGAGGAATGCAAATCAAAATGACAATTCCAAAGTTCATATGCAAAGTCAAATGCATGAACATGCGAGGAATGCAAATCAAAATGATAATTCCAAAGTTCATTTGCAAAGTCAAATGCATGAACATGTCAAGAATGCAAGTTGAGTCAACAATTCTAATGCTCAAGTACAAGGTTATGTATGAACATGTCAAGAATGCAAGTTGACACAACAATTCTAATGCTCATATGTTGATAATCGATGCATGAACATGCTAAGGATGCAAGTTAAAGTAATAATCCTAATGTTCACATGCAAGGAATCAATGCAAGCAAGTCATGCTACAAGGAAAGTGTTGGAAACGCATATCAAGCATATGTTATGCATTAACACAAACACTTGGAGTGCATATGCAATGGCTTTGTGTACAATGCATTATGCCTAGTAATCAAAATGCTTTGAAATCTACATGTCGACGCACTTTGAATGCAAATTATGGCTCAAATCATCGTGAACCAATGCAATTCAATAAAACTAAATGCTCTCTAATGCATGAGCATGTAATAGATGATGCAAGATGCATAAATCTGTGACTTATATGGAAGGTAAATACAAATGCACGAGAGTATATGCATGCTATGTACAAAAATCCTCACACCGACACAAATAAGATTGCAAAAACCAATTCAAATCAAAGAATTCAAGAATAAAAGTCCACAAATCAGAATCTACATGGAAATTGCAAGCAATAACAGTATTAAATTTCAAGAAAAGCTAAAAGTCAATAATAGCTTAAAATAAGTGCTTAATTGGACTAAACACGTACTTGAACTTGAAGTTTGAATCAAATTGAAGAGTAATTCCTTGTACTCATCAAAGAAAATACCAAATCAGCAGCGAATTGATGATAATCCTTGAAGTTAACCTTGAATTCTCGAGGAAAACTTGAAATCTTCAATAGAGAATTGAAGAAAACGAAGAAGAAATCCTTGAATCTTGAAATTAAAGAGGAATCAAGAGAAAATAGTTCCTTTTACGTCAGATTCAAGCAGAAGAAGGAGAAGAAGATCAAGATTCAATAGAGAGAAGTTGCGATGAGAAAATATGAAATTGCAGGGTGCTAAGCGTAGAGAGGCGTGCTTAGCGCGGTCTGTGGCTGAGACAGGTGTCAGGTAGAGGTCTGTGGCTGCCTGTGGTGGTTGCTTGGAGGGAAAGTTGAAGTTTGAAATTTGTTCTTGAGTTTTGCTTTGGATTTGAGAGAGAATTGAAGTGTGATTGGTTGTGAAATTTAAGCAAATGATTGTGTTATTGTGATTTGTGAAGGGGAAAATCTATTTATAGTACTAGGAGTTGGGCCTAAGATCCATAATCAAGCCTAAACCATGATTATCCAAATAATTTTCGTAATTAATCCAAAACAGCCAAATCCGTGCGGAATTTGAAGTCGGAATGTAAACGAAAGTGTCGGGAATACCATTTTTCTTGCGCGAATCAAAATTTCAACTTGATCGGGTGAAAGGTCAAGGAAATACGAATTTTTGAAGTTTCAACACAGTTTTCAGGCCAATGACACATGCATAATTTTATTTGCACTCTTCTGAGATATTGCCTCGAACGAGGGTCTTCTGATCAGAATTTGCAAATGAGTATTTCTGAGAAAATCGAAGCTAATGAAATTTGTGAAATTTTGGCACTGGGATTTCGATGAAAATCAAGCAAGATACGATTTTTTGAAATTTGCGTATCAGATGAAAATTGCTCGGTTCAGCTCAAAATCAACTCCAAAGAATAAAATTATGGTATTGATTGGTGGGGAATTAGCTCCCGAGTTGCAAATGAAAATTTTAGAGGACTTTGATACGAAATTTTAGAAATCAACCCCGCTCAATTCCGAGTTTCCAGATGGGAGATATAGGCTTTTTAGTGGGCAGAATGCACGACTCAGCACTAAAATTCAATTTAAACCATTGGAGAAAATCAACTCTTTGGGAACCTTCCTCACAAGATTTGCTTCCAGCTTTCAAATGAAAGTTGTAGATAATAATGAGAGGAACTTTCTGGTCAAAAATCAACATAAAATACCCGACGAGCTGAGGGATATGCCTTCCGGAGTGCCCAAGATGCGCCGAAATCTCAAAAATCCACTTTATTGAAAAGCAAGAGAATAAATCATTTTCGTCTGGCATTTGAAATACCTTGAACCAGGTAACCTTATGATTATTGTTATGTATGCGGATACATGTATCTTTATGCAATAAGATTATAAGCCAAAAATACGGAAAAGAAGAGGATAAATTTTGGGGTACAATAGGTTACTATCCCTATGCTCGGAGATTGACCTTTGGACTTAGGATTATGACCCCTACCTCAGCTCAAATATTTCTATCATCTTGGTGTTATTATGTCTTGGTTGGTTATTATTTTTTGTATTCAGGTTATTCCATTTATAATCGATTAAGAATGGATTTCTTCCAAATATAGTCGTTACTCTTCCGTTTTTCTTGAGACAGGAATTCATCTAAGGCATTGATTTTGTTAGACGGTGTGGCAAGTGATCGAGAGTGTGGGGGTGGGGGTGAATAAATCACCTCTTTATTATCACTGATTTAAAATTATTTATCATAGTTAATGCTAAAATTGCGGAAAGCGACACACGGTTCTGAATTGACTTCCGTCTATTCTGAACCGGCTACTAGAAAACCGGACATGCGATAGTTTGCTGGATTTTAATTGAGATGAGAAAGATAAATTAACACAGAACTTATGTTGAATTAATACACTTATCACAATAACACTATTTCCAATGAAATGAAATTAAGCTAGCATTTTTGTCAAACAATTGGAGGATGCTTGTTCAATGATCAATGGCAGTGGAACTTTGACAAAGATTTTCTTCCAGCCTTGTATCAATGAACAGAAAGATTGCACACCAATTGAATCAGAAATGTATTGTAAAATTAAAGAGATAGAGAGAAAGAATACGATACGTGAAGCGATATGGTAAGGAAGTTCCCCATGTTCGTCCTTGTGTGTGGGTATGTCTCCCTCTCAATTTCCAAATTGGAATTGAGAACTTCTATATGGTTGCAATACAAAGACAGAAAAACAAATCCCACAGATCTTCTTCTTCTTGTATCAACCTTCCCTTGACCTGAGTTAATCAAGAACAACCTGCAAGATTCACAGACAATTCACCACTTCCACGACCTGTTTGCAAAATCACCCCGATCTCCAAACCTTGTGCTATGGCTGAATCTGCTATGTGCAATCGTGACTAACACCTGCAAGATACACAAAAATTCACCGGTTCCACGACCTGTTTGCGCGATCACCCCCGATCACCAAACCCTCTGTTGCGGCTGAATATGCTTCATGTAATCGTGACTAACAAACGCACAAGACACCTCCGTTCTTGCTGTACAAAGCTTCTGGGTTTTTCCATGAAACCCCCTTCCAAACTTCAACTCAGCTAGATCACCGATCGTACCACTGGATGTTATCTCTTTGATCCCTTGATCTAATTACCAATGATGGTTATGTGTCAAGGTTCTTGAACCAAGGTTATTGAGATGATGAAGATGAAGTATATTTTCCAGTTTCTATGTACTTAGAAATTTGATGCTCACAAACTGACTTTGTAACACCTATTGAACTAAAACGGCCAAACTGTCTTATATATGGAAACATAAAATGTTAGTTGAAAAACAAACTTATGAGTCGACACATAACTCATATGAGTCGATACAAGCAACATATGAGTCAGCCTGAGAGAGTTTGAATCGATGCATACAATATTAGGAAGTGATTCCAGAGAGTAAACATATGTATGAGTCGATACAAATGTTGTATGTGTCAATGCAAATGACTTATGTATTGACGCAAGAGGTTTTGTATCAATACATACTGTGTTAGAATAGATTTCAATTGAATTTAGTTCAGTATGAGTCGATGCAAGTATCGTATATGTTGATACAAGTTAGTTATGTATTGACACAAGAGCTTTTGTATTGATACAAGCTCTAAGGGATACCAAGCAGAACTAAAACATAACTGAAATCCAATTTATGATGTATATATGAGTCGATGCAAAATGGTATGTATCGATGCAAGATGCGTATGTTTCGATCCATGGGCATATGTGTCAAAGCAAGCCTTATTTTCTTAAACCTCCAAACTTGCTTGTATCGACTCATAACTTGTATGAGTCGGCTCATCCTGTGTAAAAACAGTTTTTATGAGTTCACAAAAGGCTATGCATCGATGCAAGTATGTATGAGTCGATACAAGAGGGTTGATGCATGACAAACATGATATTTTGACCACTTTTATGCATGTTATCATTTGGACATATAATCACACATGTATATTGACACAATTTGATAATCGACCATATATCTTTGCTAACATTCAACACAATCTAGCATTTGTTATAATTCAAAACAATCTAGCACATTGTAAACGGTAGCTCACAAACTCCCCCTTTTTGATTAATAATTGCTCCCCTTGAGTTTCTGCATTCTAACATACATGACATCTGCCTTTTCTTCCCCTTTGTCAACATCAAAAAGAGAAAAAGAACAGTAGCAAATTAATAGTTGACAGTGGTAATATATAGACAGCAGTAAGACAAACACAACAATATTGATTTAGAAAATGTCAATCACAGTGAGTGACAAGATTTAGGGTAATCACAGAGTTAGCACTCACAAAGAGTGCTGAAAATAAGGCAAATGAGAAGTAACAAGTATAAACAGTTAACGATGATATGATAAGATAAAAGCAATATCACTCCATTTTCATTAAGTTTGATTCTAAAAATCCACTTAGTACCTATGATATGATGGACTCGCGGACGAGGGACAAATTCCCAAACGTCATTTCTTTTAAATTCATTAAGCTCACCTCGCATGGCCATTAGCCAAAATTCATCAATCAAGGCCTCTTAGGCATTTTTAGGTTCTACTTGTGAAACAAATGCGAAGTGATAGAAGAAATTTCATATCTTAGAACGAGTCATCACTCCTTTTGATATGTCTCCCAATATGATGTCAATAGGATGGTCTTTTGAGGGTATCCAGGATGGTGGAAGAGATTTCACGTATGCTGGCCTTTCTTCCTCATCTTCGTCATGACCAGTATCATTCTCCTTCTCATAGTCAACTGATTTGGACTAATCAATTTCCAGAACAGCTTCCTTGAGTGTGTCTACTTAAGATACACCTGCGCCATCAAAAGAAATACCTTTTCCGACATTTTTTGGATGAGACTCATTAAAAGAAACATGGAAATATTCTCCAATAGTATCAAACATATCAGTGTTGTTTACTCTAATTTCCTCAGACATAATGTTCTGTTCAGTATGTATAATAGTGCAACAAGTTTTTGTGAAAGAAACTTTAGAAACCTTGTAGCATAATTGGATAGTACTTAACACATTATGTTTAAGACCCTCTACAAGATGGCCATTAGAATCAGTAGTGGTAGAGGGATCACCTACACTACCTTTGTCGAGTATACCTCCTTTGTTATTGACTCCGTAAGCACCCGTTGTCTATTCTAACACAGTGAAGAACGATATCTCATCCTTCATGTTCCTTAAGCACCCGTTGTCTAGAAACCATCTTCTATTTACGGAAACAAGACAAACAATATGCAATATCAAAAGAGAAAAGTAGGTCACCAACTTTCATTGGGTCCTTGAGGGTAAGTGCTAACATGGTTGTCTTTAGGCCTCTATTGATAAATGCCTTTTGAAACAAGAAATCTCCTAAACTTGCATTTTTCGATGGTGTGACCTTTATGACAACAATAATGACTTAAACCATGGTGATGAACTTGCTTACTTTTGCTAGTTGAATCCTTTGGAATCTTTTCCACAAAAGAGTATTTAGCATATGGTGGATTTAATGATTTCTTAAAAATCCTAGGATCTACAGCATAAGTAATCTTGGGCTGTAGAGCTTTTTCCAATTTGACATTAAGAGTTTTAACTTCTTTTTGCCAAATGTGACAAACTCCACAATTTACAGTCTCAATACATCCATTTACATCAATATCTTTTGAAAATTCTGCAATACTAGCTTTTAGACTTTTTAGATCTTGCTCAACTTTATACACTTTACCCTCCAAATGAGAAAAGATTTGTTTGTTGGAGGATAATCGTTTAAAAGCGTCTCGACTTTGTTATGCAGTTTTTCAAAAGCTATTTTCAGTTCAGAGAAAGTCAAAGAATCAAAATTACTGTAGTAGGTTTGTCTTACTTTATTCTCCTTGTTTCTCTTATTGTGGCTGGACTATTTATTGATGAGAGTTGTGAGACATAGATTTGCAGTCTCATCATTATCACTTGAGTTGTCCTTGCTTGATGACTCACTATCACTTTTCCAAGCAATATAGGCTCTTCTTTGTTTGTTGAACTTCTTTGGTGGAGCCTTTTCTTTGTCCCTTTTGTTTTTAGGACATTCTGTCTTATAGTGCCCAACTTTACCACAATTGTAGCAAGATCATTTTCCCTTGTATTTCTTATTTTCTTCTTGCTTGGATTCCATAGATTATCTTCTAAACTTTGTGAGATTTTTGTTGGAGTGTTTGATTTCGTTTCTTCGAATGAATCTATTATATTTTCGAACAAACAATCTCATCTCTTCATCATCGGAATCTTCGTCACTACTTGAGTCATTATTGTTTCGCTCTATTTTTGAGGACTTAGAGCTAGAAGCCTTAAGAGCTATAGACTTCTTCTCACTCTCCTTATCTTTATTCTTCTCCTTTCATGTTCCTTGAGCACCCGTTGTTTAGAAACCATCTTCTATTTACGGATACAAGACACATAATCTGCAATATCAAAAAGAAAAAAGTAGGTCACCAACTTTCTTTGGATCCTTGAGGGTAAGTGCTAACATGGTTGCCTTTAGGCCTCCATTGATAAATGCCTTTAGAAACAAGAAATCTCCTAAACTTGCCTTTTTCGATGATGTGACCTTTATGACAACAATAATGACATAAACCATGATGATGAACTTGCTTACTTTTGCTAGTTTAATCCTTTTGAATCTTTTCCACAAAAAAGTATTTAGCATATGGTGGATTCAATGATTTCTTAAAAATCCTAGGATCAACAGTATAAGTAATCTTGGGTTGTAAAGCTTTTTCCAATTTGACATTAAGAGTCTTAATCTCTTTTTGCCAAATGAGACAACCTCCACAATTTATAGTTTCAATACATCCATTTACATCAATATCTTTTGAACTTTCTGCAATACTAGCTTTTAGACTTTTTAGATCTTGTTCAGATTTATACACTTTACCCTCCAAATGAGAAAAGATTTTTTTGTTGGAGGATAATCGTTTAAAAGCATCTACAACTTCGTTTTGCAGTTTTTCGAAAGCTATTTTCAGTTCAGAGAAAGACAAAGAATCAAAATTAATGTAGTAGGCTTGTCTTATTTTATTCTCCTTGTTTTTCTTCTTGTGGCTGGACTGTTTATTGATGAGACTCGTGAAACATAGATTTGCAGTCTCATAACTATCACTTGAGCTATCCTTGCTTGATGACTCAGTATCACTTTCCCAAGCAATATAAGCTCTTCTTTGTTTGTAGAACTTCTTTGGTGGAGCCTTTTCTTTGTTCCTTTTGTTCATAGGACATTCTATCTTATAGTGCCCAACTTTACCACAATTGTAGCAAGGTCCTTTTCCCTTGTACTTTTTATTTTCTTCTTGCTTGGATTCCATGGATTGTCTTCTAAACTTTGTGAGATTTTTGTTGGAGTGTTTGATTTCGTTCCTTCGGATGAATCTATTATATTTCGAACAAACAATCTCATCTCTTCATCATCCAATCTTCGTCACTACTTAAGTCATTGTCACTTTGCTCTATTTTTGAGGACTTAGAGCTAGATGCCTTAAGAGCTATAAACTTCTTCTCACTCTCCTTGTCTTTATTATTCTCCTTCTCACTCTTGTTTTCATGATTTTCAAGGCTTTGCAGTTGCTGCTGATGTTCTTCCAGCTTACCAAACAGAGTTGAAATGGTAAGCGTAGTGAGGTCGTTGGCTTCCTTAATAGCTGTAACTTTAGGTAGCCATTCCCTGCTAAGACATATCAAAATTTTATTAGTATCAATTTCATTGGAAACAGGTTTTCCAAGTGAATTTAAACGACCAGTGAGATGAACAAATCTCTTTTGCATGTTAGAGATAGTTTCTCCCTGTTTCATGCGAAAGAGCTCAAACTCTTGGTTGAGTGTGTTAATTTGAGATTGCTTAACTTCAGTAGTGCGCTCATGGGAAATTTCTAAAGCATCCCACATTTCTTTAGCCGTCGTGCAATGAGATACCCAATAATATTTATCAACACCAAATGCTAAAATTATCATATTTCGGCCTATCCAATCGCTTGAACACTTTTTCTCATGTTTTTCATCCCAATTGTCCTCAGGTTTAGGCACAATGGCACCAGCAACATTCGTCATGGTAATTTCAAAAAGTCCATTTTGAATGGCAGTCCATATAGTTCTATCTATTGAGTTTATGTGAACTCGCATGCAGTCTTTCCAATAGCCATAGTTTTCACCGTTAAAAACAGGAGCTCTAATGTACGCCCCCTTAGGTTCAGAAGCCATATCGTTAGAAGCTGCCACAAAGCACCAGCGAACCGGTGCTCTGATACCACTTATTAGACAGTGTGGCAAGTGATCGAGAGGTAGGGTGAATAGATCACCTCTTTAATATCACGGATTAAAATTTATTTATCAGAGTTGATGATAAAACTTGCGGAAAGCGACCAACGGTCCTGAATTGACTTCCGTCTATTCTAAACCGGCTACTAGAAAACTGAACGTGCGATAGTTTTCTGGATTTTAACTGAGATGACAAAGATGAATTAACACAGAACCTATGTTGAATTAATGCACTTATCACTATAACACTATTTCCAATGAAATGAAATTAAGCTAGCACTTTTGTCAAACAATTGGAGGATGCTTGTTCAATGATCGGTGGCATTGGAGTTTTGACAAATATTTTCTTCCAGCCATGTATCAATGAACAGAAAGATTTCACACCAATTGAATTACAAACGTATTGTGAAAGTAAAGAGATAGAGAGAAAGAATACAATACTCGGAGCGATTTGGTAAGGAAGTTCCCCATGTTCGTCCTCGCGTGTGGGTACGTCTCCCTCTCAATTTCCAAATTGGAATTGAGAACTTCTATATCAATATGTTGAAAAATGTTTACAAGGTTGCAATACAAAGACAGAAAAACAAATCCTGCAAATCTTCTTCTTCTTGTATCAACCTTCCCTTGACCTGAGCAAATGAAGAACAACCTGCAAGATTCACAGACAATTCACCACTTCCACGACCTGTTTGCGAAATCACCCTGATCTCCAAACCTTGCGCTATGGCTGAATCTTCTATGTGCAATCGTGACTAACACCTGCAAGATACACAAACAATTCACCGGTTCCACGACCTATTTACGCGAACACCCCTGATCACCAAATCCTACGCTATGGCTAAATCTGCTCCGTGTAATCGTGACTAACAAACCTACAAGACACCTCCGTTCTTGTTGGACAAACCTTCTGGTTTTTCCCTGAAACCCCTTCCAAACTTCAACTCAGCTAGATCATTGATCGTACCACTGAACGTTATCTCTTTGATCCCTTGATCCAATTACCAATGATGATTATGTGTCAAGGTTCTTGAACCAAGGTGATTGAGACGATGATGAAGTATATTTTCAGTTTTCTATGTGCTCAAAATTTGGATGCTCACACAATGATTTTGTAACACCTGTCTATTAACTGAAAAACTGCCAAACAGTAAACAGCAAATGTTAGTTGAAAAACAAACTTATGAGTCGACACACAACTCGTATGAGTCGATACAAGATACGTATGAGTCGACCTGAGAGAGTTTGTATCGATACATATTGTATTAAGCATTGATTCTAGAGAGTAAACATATGTATGAGTCAATGCAAATATCGTATGTGTCGACACAAATAACTTATGTATTGATACAAGTGGTTTTGCATCAATGCATACTGTATTAGAATAGATTTCATAGGAATTTAGTTCAGTATCAGCCGATGCAAGTATCGTATGTGTCGATAAAGTTAGCTATGTATTGACACAAGAGCTTTTGTATCGATACAGGATCTAAGGCATACAAGGCAGAACTGAAATCTTATTTATGATGTATATATGAGTCGATGCAAATGGTATGTATCGATGCAAGATACGTATGTATCGATCCATGGTCATATGTGTCTATGCAAGCCTTATTTTCTTGAACCTTCAAACTTGCTTGTATCGAGTCATAACACGTATGAGTCGGCTCATACTGTGTAAAAATAGTTTTTATGAATTCACAAAAAGCTATGTATCGATGCAAGTATGTATGAGTCGGCTCATACTGTGTAAAAATAGTTATTATGTGATCATGCATAAATTCCTTAGCCGATATGGATGTCTGGAAGGAGGGTTGCAGGGATCCGGGATGGGTCTCGGGCTCAGGAACAAGGTCCTTATCAGGCATGGTTCCCGGGGCAAGAGCATGAGGCCGGCATGATCCCAAGATGTGACTCGGCCTGGCGTCCGGGTTAGAAGCTCGGGTTGAAGGGGACGTTACCTATTAGGAAAATGAGGAGTTCCAAGAGTCTTTATGAGACGTTACAGAGCGAATCATCATAAGCTGTAACAATTAACTTCCTGCCTTCAAGCCATGATTAATGCGCCAGGGCAGTTATGGAAGGGGAAGGAAGACTCCATGGAAGGATTGATATAAATAGGGCTTAAGGAAGACAATTATAAGCTTGGAACTTGAGTTACGACACTTGAGCTGCCAAATCCCTAAAATATCATTAACAAGGTTTTTCCTGCAAGAACATTGGCGCCCACCGTGGGGCCTCGGTGAAATCAATCCCAGGCCACACACACACATAAACACATACTAACAACAATGTCTCAAACTTCACCTACAAATCCACCGGATCTAACTCAATTGCTGGCCATGATCGATGACCTGCGCCAGCATAACGAAACTCTTCAGGACAACGTCCAAGCCCTTCAGTTGAAGAGTTTGGACGAAGCAGAAGAACATGAAACAGAGCCTCTGGAGCCGCAGCCTTTGTCCCAGGAAATCTGGGAAGATGCCGTTCCAGATAATTTCAAACCCCCCGTACTGGCATCGTATGATGGCAAGTCAGATCCCCAGGAACATATCATTGCGGTTAACAACACAATGGCGCTTATTGGGGCAACTGATTCCCTTAAGTGCAAATTGATGACCGGTACCTTTAGAGAGTCGGCCTTACGCTGGTATATGGGGCTTCCCCGATTATCTGTGGTGAGCTATCAAGATTTCAGCCGAAAGATCATTCAGCAGTTCTCGGCTAATCGTCACCGCAAGGTGGCCAACACCTCCCTCTTCAATGTGAAGTAGCGCCCTTCCGAGTCACTACGGGACTTCATGGCTAGGTTCAACGAGGAAACCATAAAAGTCTCACACCCCAATCAGGAGATATTCGTGGTCGCATTCCAGCATGGCCTTAAAGCCGGTCAGTTCAATGAGTCTTTAGCCCAAAAGCCAGCCAAAAGTATGGACGAGATCGTAACCCGGGCAGAATGCTATGTGAAGGGGGAAGAAAGAAACATGGAGAAACGTGCTCGAGATTCAAAGGACAGGGGGTCGGGACGAGACGAGCGTGCCCGACCACGAGATGGCGCCACCACGCGTGAACGAGCCTGGGATAGGCGACCGCAATCACGCCCGCGGTCGGCTTCAGGCCCCAGGGAGACGTTCACACCCCTTAATGCCAGAAGGGAAGATATCCTCCGCGATATTAATCATTTGAAGCTACTTACCAGGCCTTGGAGCAGTAAGTGGACTGTTAATACGGTTCTGGGGAGTGACCCGGAGGCATGGTGCGAGTATCATCATCTGAAGGGACATACCACAGAATCTTGCATACAGTTGTGAAGAGAGATTGAAAGGTTGGTGCAAAGAGGCAAGTTGTCATCCTACGTGAAGGAAGATCCTGGGTGGACGGGCAAACGCGACTCATCCCCAAGGAGGGACTCGGCTTCTAGTTCCAGGTCCAAGAAAAAGGGTAAAGCCGTGGAGGAGGTGAAAGAGGCGAGATCAACCCGGCACACTCTCAACACTATCTCAGGAGGCTTTGCGGGAGGCGGATCCACTAGTTCAGCCAGGAAAAGGTATGCTCGTGGGTCCGGGCAGGTGCTCTGCATCGGAACTTCAAGGTTTGATCTCGGAGTGATAACTTTCTCGGGTGAAGACGCCAAAGAAGTTTTGCCACATGAAAATGATCCCATGGTGATCGAGGTGCAAATCCGAGACTGGGGTGTAAAGCGCGTGTTGATCGATCCGGGAAGTTTCACGGATGTCCTCTACTGGGAAGCCTTCAAGGGAATGGGCTTTGAGCCGAATGAAATGTTACACTTTAGCGGGACCCTTGTTGGGTTCTCTGGCGAGCAGGTGCAGGTTCTGGGGTATCTCCCCGCGCTTACCACTTTCGGGGATGGAGAGAATGCCAAAACTGTTCAGGTTAGGTACTTGGTGGTTAATGCGTCGTCACCTTATAATATCATCATCGGACGGCCATCGTTCAATGCACTTGAGGCGGTACTATCAACACTGTTCTTGACCATGAAGTATCCCCTTGGCAACGGGCGCGTCGGGATCGTACGTGGAGACCAGGGCCTGGCCCGAAGATGTTATAAAGACAGTTTGAAGGCCAAGAAGAAGTCGGGTCCATCAGAGGCCTCTCCGAAGCACGAAGTCGGCATGGTGGACATCAATCCGAGGGAAAGGTCAAGCGAGGATGGACTCACCCCTCAGGAAGAAATTAAGGACATCCAGATCGGGCCGTTACCCTCACAGATCACCCATTTGGGAACACAATTGACAAAGGAGGAGGAGATCGAGATAGTCCAGGTGTTAAGGCAGAATCTAGACCTTTTCGCTTGGAAACCGTCGGATATGCCGGGTATAGACCCGAGGATCATGTGCCACCATTTATCAATCGATCCTGGGGTCAAATCGGTTTCACAAAGGAAGCGGAAGATGGGAGAAGAGAGGGGACAAGCTGTCACAGAAGAGGTAGGGAAGTTGTTGAAAGTTGGATTCGTTAGTGAGGTGCAGTACCCAACCTGGTTGTCCAATGTGGTTATGGTGAAAAAGAAGAATGGCAAGTGGAGAATGTGTGTAGACTTCACTGACCTAAATAAAGCATGCCCGAAGGATTCTTACCCCCTCCCTCATATTGATCGACTGATTGACAGTTCCTCCGGGTTTCGCCTCCTGAGTTTTTTGGATGCATACTCCGGGTACAATCAAATCCGGATGAACCCGGTGGATGCATCAAAGACCGCCTTCATGACAGAGCGGAAGAACTTTTATTATAGGGTTATGCCATTCGGCCTGAAGAATGCCGGCGCAACATACCAGAGGCTGATGGACATGGTGTTTGCTCCTCAGATTGGTCGGAACATTGAGGTATACGTAGATGACATGGTGATAAAAACCACGGCATAAGCAGATCACGTGACAGACATCAGGGAGACCTTTGCGGCAGTACGAAAGTTTAATATGCGCCTGAACCCGAATAAGTGTACGTTCGGGGTTCAAGCCGGCAAGTTCCTGGGTTTTATGCTTACAAACCGAGGTATCGAGGCCAACCCGGACAAGTGTCAGGCGATCATCGACATGCGGAGTCCGACCTCTGTACGAGAAGTACAACAGCTAACTGGCCGTTTGGCCGCGTTGTCTCGTTTCCTCTCCTGTGCAGGTGACAAGTCCATCCATTTCTTCTCGGCAATTAAGAAAAGGGCCAAGTTCGAATGGACGGAGGCGTGCGAAGAGGCATTCAACGGATTAAAGTAGCTACTGTCAGCACCTCCGGTGCTAATCAGACCCAAAGAAGGATCACAGTTGATACTATACTTGGCGGCAACGGACGGGGCAATCAGTTTAGTGCTGGTCCAAGACACCGGAGAGGGGGAGCGACCGGTTTATTTTGTAAGTAAAGTGTTAAAAGGGGCAGAAGTCAGGTACCAGAAAATTGAGAGATTAGCGCTGGCACTTTTGACGACTGCATGGAAGCTCAGACATTATTTCCTTGGACATCCCGTCCAGGTGAAGACCAATTTTCCACTAAAGCAGGTATTCAAGAAACCAGATCTGGCCGGAAGGATGGTGTCCTGGGCCGTGGAGTCGCAAAGACGAGATCGGGCCCCTCGTACAAGATCAAATCCCAATCCCTGGCCGACTTCATGGTGGAGCTTGCTTCCCCGCCGGGAGAGGCCCCTACTCAAAGATGGATTCTGTCTGTTGATGGTTCGTCTAATCTTAAGGGCAATGGCGCAGGGGTGGTTCTGGAAGGCCCGGGAGGAATGGTGTTGGAGTATTCTTTACGCTTTGGGTTTTCAACAAGTAACAATCAGGCAGAATACGAGGCTCTGGCTGGTCCGAGGTGGCCACGAGGTTGGAGTAACACACTGGTTCAGACGACTCACGGTGGTGGGCAGTGGACGGATCATTCCAGGCAAAGGACCCTATTTTAGCAA
The DNA here is from genome assembly GCA_021764765.1 of Vicia sativa. NCBI lineage: Eukaryota > Viridiplantae > Streptophyta > Magnoliopsida > Fabales > Fabaceae > Vicia > Vicia sativa. The sequence goes on from CM038797.1 coordinate 22,247,118, forward strand.
AGTATGTGCAGCAAGCTGTTTCACTAAGTCGGCGGTTCGAGGTCTTTGAGATATGTCATGTAGCAGAAGAAAATACCGAGTGATCTTCCGTCCGGTTGGCTAGTTCTAAAGATTCCGGATAAACAAGTCATCACGAGAGGTACTTCCCCTAGCATTGAGAAGGAAGAATCCCTGGCTATTTATGAAGAGGATGACGGGTGGATGAGTCCGATCATTCGCTATCTGTAGCAAGACACGCTACCCGCGGACAGTGAGAAGGCCAAACGAATCAAGAAAATCTCATCCAGGTTTGTGGTGGAGTCCGGGAAATTGTATCGGGTGGGGCGAGTAGCCCCAATGCTACGTTGTGTGGCGGAGAAGGATGTATCAATAGTGGTGAAAGAGGTTCATGAGGGGGTTTGTGGAAATCATGGAGGAGGAAGAGCTCTAGCAGTCGGATCTTAAGGGTCGGGTATTACTGGCCTACTCTAACAAAGGATTGTGTAGAATACGTAGCACAGTGCTCAAAGTGTCAAGCATTCGCTCCAATCATTCACACTCCGTCCGAGTTCCTGCACGCCGTTTTGGCCCCATGGCCTTTTTATCAGTGGGGGGCTAACATCTTAGGGCCGTTCCCAGTGGCCCCGGGACAGCTGAAGTTCCTGATTGTAGCTGTGGACTATTTTACTAAGTGGGTGGAGGCAGAGGCCGTCTCTCGGATCTCGGCGGATCGAGTTCGGCGCTTTTATTGGAGGAGTATCATATATCGGTTCGGATTACCTCGAGTCATTGTCTCAGACAACGGAGCGCAATTCGCAAGTGCCTCGGTGGTAGAGTTCTGCAAAGAACTCGGAATTCAAAGCAAATTTATATCTGTAGAGCACCCGCAGGTAAATGGGCCGAGTCGGCTAACAAGGTAATTCTAAATGCTATAAAAAAGAAGTTGGATTCCGCCAAGGGACTGTGGGCACAATATTTGCATGAAGTATTATGGGCATACCACACCACAGTTCATTCCACGACTCAAGAGACTCCCTTCAGGATGGTTTTTGGAGCCGATGCCATGATACTGGTGGAGGTTGTTTTGCCCTCTTGGCGACGGGAGAACTTTGAGGAGGAGTCCAATAAGCAAGGTTTGAATGAGGAGGCGGATCTTTTGGATGAGATAAGGGACACGGCCCATATCAGGGAAATGGCGGCAAAGCAAAGAATGACCAGACGTTTCAACTTGCGGGTGAAGCAGCGTGGCTTTAAGGTCGAAGATTTAGTACTTAAGAAAGTGACTGATCCTACCAAGAAGGGTAAGCTAGATCCCAACTGGGAGGGACCGTTTAGGGTCTCAGAGGAGTTACAAAATGGAGCCTACAAGCTGGAAACACTGGTCGGATCTGAGTTGCCGAGGACCTGGAACATTGCCAATCTTAAGTTTTATTTTAGTTAAACATTTTAATGTAAGAATAAACGGTGCAGTCTTTTCCCTAGGCAAGGGCCCGGGTTTTTAATGAGGCACCTATGAAATGAAATTGTATTGCAGCATCTAATCCTTAAATAGAAAAATGACGGGGATCGTTAGGTACGTACTGCTGAGCTCGGTCTCGGATCGTCTCTCAGTCACGGTAAAACCCTCTTCCGAAAAGGCTCTGTTCCTACGCAGAACAACCTTCAGGTCACCCTCGGCTGGGCTCTGAATCCGTCTCGGATCACCCCTATAGAGGCTCTAAACCTTCAGGTCACCCTCGGTTGGGCTCTGAATCCGCCTCGGATCACCCCTATAGAGTCTCTGAACCTTAAAGGCTCTGTTCCTACGCGGAACAACCTTCAGGTCACCCTCGGTTGGGCTCTGAATCCGTCTCGGATCACCCCTATAGAGGCTCTGAACCTTAAAGGCTCTGTTCCTACGCGGAACAACCTTCAGGTCACCCTCGGCTAGGCTCTGAATCCGTCTCGGATCACCCCTATAGAGGCTTTGAACCTTCAGGTCACCCTCGGTTGGGCTCTGAATCCGTCTCGGATCACCCCTATAGAGGCTCGAACCTTAAAGGCTCGCACGCGGAATAACCTTCAGGTCACCCTCGGCTGGGCTCTGAATCCGTCTCGGATCACCCCTATAGAGGCTCTGAACCTTCAGGTCACCCTCGGCTGGGCTCTAAATCCGTCTCGGATCACCCCTATAGAGGCTCTGAACCTTAAAGGCTCTGTTCCTACTCGGAACAACCTTCAAAGGCTCTATTCCTACTCGGAACAACCTTCAAAGCATATAGGGCGAACAGTCCCAGTAAACCAAAGTTACCTGGAGGAGTATGTTAGAGTTGCGAACAGTTGTTATGTGGTTATCTCAAACCATCAGGGTTGCTCGCCGCACCCTATGGCTCGGGGGGCTAGTAGCACTACATAAAAGTTCAAAACTATACGCGTAATAAGCATTCAGTGGAGCATTGAAGTCGATATGTTAGCAAAAACACAGCATGGAAGTCGATATGTTATCAAAAACATCAAAAAACAATTGAAATAGCCCGGCAGGGCGAATATTCAAAGTACAAAATGCATCCACCAAAAGGGATGACTAACTACAGAAATGTTAAAACATAAACGGAAAAAGCGATAACTAGAAAGAACATTCAGGGGTTGGGGTTGGCATCCACATTAGCGTTTCCTTCGCTTACTGTGGCCTCGCTGTCATCTTCGTCTACCTCCACCAGCTTCCCATCCATGATGGTCTTGAAGAAGTCAACTTCCGAGATATCTATATCGGGATACAGACAGGCGACCTGAGCCTTGGCTCGATCGAAGGCCAAATCCCCGGCATCCAGCACGTCCATTTGGGACTTCTTCAAAACATCTTTCAGCTCGGAGCAGGACTTCTCAGATTCTTGAAACTTGATTGACATCTCGGAGGCTGAAGTTTTGACCTGAGTAAGTTCGTCTTCCAAAGCCTTTATCCGGTTGTTAGCTTCCGAATTCTTGTTTTCAAGATCGGTGATGTTATCGGCAGCTTCCAAGAGTTTGTTCTTGAGCACGTCGTTGGCATCAAAGAGGAACTGCTCGTTGTCAGCTAGCCTCTTGACTTCTGACTCCAGCTCGGCATTTTTCTTCTCCACGTTATCACCCGATTCGAACAGACTCCGAGTAAGCACAGCACACCTCATCGTGTCGAACTCACTGTTGGTGATCTGCTGTGAACCAAGGTTTGTCAATTTGTTCACGTCAGTGGTGGCGTTGAGATGATCATACAAAAACTTAAGGCCATCAAAGTTAGCAGCCCAGAACTGATTCTCTGCGGAAGCTCGGCTAGAACTATCACCAGTCTCTTTTAGCAAATTGGAAATAGCCCAATCCGCCGAGTTGTTCTCATTTCCCATGACAGTCTTCAGCTTCTTCGGGATAGGCTCGGGGGATGGTTTAGGCTCGGTAGGGCGTTTTGGTGGGAAGCGGTAATGACAGCAGTCTCTTGAGCATTATCTCGGATTGAGACGTTTTTCTTCTTCTTCGGAACACGTACTTCCAGCCCGGACAGATTAGACTTGGTCTCGGAGGGGCCGCCGTCGCCCTTCCGAGCAGCGCGAGCTGCGGCCATTAGCTTCTTCTGCTCCTTCACGGACATATCAGTCATTTTGTCTGGAGAAACTAAAACAAAAGAAAGAAATTTAGCATACAAGTGGAAGACGGCAGAATAAAGTTAGTGGGAAAAGTCTTACCTAGGAAGTCGGGGACTTCCTTTGGAGACAAGGCAAGTAATTCCTTAACCCTGATCGGCCTGAAGGAGTCCAGTACTTCTAAGGAAAGGGTCTCGGAAGCACTCAGGCTGTCATAATCGAAGCCGGAGATGGGAAGTGGGTCGTAAGTCCAGTATAAAGGGAATTTATGATGCCCATCAGCACCATAAATAACTTGAGGGCACCGAGACCCACATCTTATTCGGATAAAACGTACTTTGTAGCCTTTAAAGTTGGAGGTGTAGGCTTGGAGGAAGCTTCTTTTTGAGATGCCGCTGATGGCAACCCAGCTTCCGGGTTCAGCGCTCTTTATCTTGAAAAAGGAGAAGAATAGACCGATGGTGGGGGCTATCGATAAGGTTCGGCAGATTACTTCAAATGCTCGGATAAAACCCCAGCTGTTTGGTCGGAGTTGTGAGGGTGCAACGTTAATGGTTCGGAGAATGTCAGTTTCGAAGTCGGAGAGGGGAAATTGAATGCCAAACTCCTCGATGACTCCAGTGTAAAAGTAAAACCATTCAGAGTCAACTCCCTTGGGGCGGATCATGCAAACACTCTCCCCGGACTCACAAGACTCTAGAATCACGTCATCCTCGTTTCCTGTAGACGAGACATTCCAGAGAGAGCGCAGAGTAGCGATTTCGACATCCCGTATCAGACTTTGTTTAAAACCTACAACTTCTCCTTTGATTAATCGGTTGGTTTCCATTATCAGCTCCACTGAACCTGAAGAGTCAGGGTCAGAATCACTATCAGAAGTAAAAACTTCAGTGCAAACCCTGTCCGTAACCCTATTTAGGTTAGTTACCCTCTGAGCATCACTCATCTCACGCATGCATTCCTCAAACAAAGTTTTGCGTTCCTCGTTTCCTAAGTGAATTTTGCGACCAAAATCATCGCATTCCCTAATAACGACCATGTTTGGATTAAAACAAAAGTAATGTAAAGAGAAAAGAGGATACCTGAGTAGATGATTGATTGACTGAGAAAGGGGTTTTGAAACAACTGACGGCAAGGGTGCAGTAGGGTTTAAGAAAATATGAAGAAGAGGATTTCTTGGAGAACGAATAAATGCGATATAATGATGAGGAGGGAAAGAAGGCGTAAAGTTAGCTTTTCCCTATTTATAGGGTAATCATTCTGGATACAAGTGACCGTTGGGCTGGAGGCACATGAGTCACGTACCATATTTTTAAAAGCTCCGAGTATACATCTCGCTAAGGGTTCACGGTTTCAAAATTGTTTGGTCGACACGGATTCAAAGGGTTTAAAACCGCGCGACCAAGGGGGGCTTATGATCATGCATAAATTCCTTAGCCGAGATGGATGTCTGGAAGGAGGGTTGCAGGGATCCGGGATGGGTCTCGGGCTTAGGAACGAGGTCCTTATCCGGCATGGTTCCCGGGGCAAGAGCATGAGACCGGCATGATCCCGAGATGTGACTCGGCCTGGCGTCCGGGTTAGAAGCTCGGGTTGAAGGGGACATTACCTATTAGGAAAATGAGGAGTTCCAAGAGTCTTTATGAGACGTTACAGAGCGAATCATCATAAGCTGTAACAGTTAACTTCCTGCCTTCAAGCCATGATTAATGCGCCAGGGCAGTTATGGAAGGGGAAGGAAGACTCCATGGAAGGATTGATATAAATAGGGCTCCCGCCAGCGGGATAAGGAAGACAATTATAAGCTTGGAACTTGAGTTACGACACTTGAGCTGCCAAATCCCTAAGGCATACAAGGCAGAACTGAAATCCTATTTATGATGTATATATGAGTCGATGCAAATGGCATGTATCGATGCAAGATACATATCGATCCATGGTCATATGTGTCGATGCAAGCCTTATTTTCTTGAACCTTCAAACTTGCTTGTATCGACTCATAACACGTATGAGTCGGCCCATACTGTGTAAAAATAGTTTTTATGAATTCACAAAAAGCTATGTATCGATGCAAGTATGTATGAGTCGGCTCATACTGTGTAAAAATAGTTATTATGAATTCACAAAAAGCTATGTATTGATGAAAGTATGTATGAGTTGATACAAAAAGGTTGGTGCATGACAAACATGATATTTTGACCACTTTTATGTATGTTACCATTTGGTCATACAATCACACATGTATATTGACACAATTAGATAATCAAGCATATATATTTGCTAACATTCAAAACAATCTAGCATTTGCTATCATTCAAAACAATATAGCACAATGTAAAGGGTTTCTTACAAACTTCCCCTTTTTGATGATGGCAAATTCTTGCAAGATGTATGTTGATTGATAATTGCTCCTCTTGAGTTTGTGCAGGATTTCTAACATGACATCTACAAACTTGTGCAGGATGGCTCCCCCTGAGTTTGTGCAGGATTTCTAACATGACATCTGCCTTTTCTCCCCCTTTGTCAACATCAAAAAGAGAAAAAGAAAAGTAGCGAAGTAATAGTTGACAGAAGTAATATATAGACTACATTAAGACAAGCACAACAATATTGATTTAGAGAATGCCAATCGCAAAGAGTGACAAGATTTAGGGTAATCATAGAGTTAGCACTCACAAAGAGTGTTGGAAATAAGGCAAATGACAAGTAAACATGTATAAACATTTGACAATGATATGATAAGATAAAAGCAATATCACTCCGTTTTCATTAAATTTGATTCTAAAAATCCACTTAGTACCTATGATATGATGGTCTCGCGGACAAGGGACAAGTTTCCGAACGTCATTTATTTTTAAATTGATTAAGCTCATTTTTTATGGCGATTAGCCAAAAGTCATCAATCAAGGCCTCTTTGGCATTCTTAGGTTCTACTTGTGAAACAAATGCGAAGTGATAGCAAAAACTACATATCTCATAACTCGTCATCGCTCCTTTTGATATGTCTCCCTTTTTTTGTCAATAAGGTGGTCTTTTTGAGAAAATCCAGACTGTTGGAAGAGTTTTTACTTATGTTTTCCTTTCTTCCTCATCTTTGTCATGACTAGTATCTTCCTCCTCCACTTTGTCAACTGATATGGACTGATCAATTTTCATTTCAACTTTCTAGAGTATGTCTTCTAAAGATACACCTGTGACATCAAAAGAAATACCTTTTCCGACATTTTTCGGATAAGACTCATCAAAATAGACATGGACAAATTCTTCTATAGTAGGAAAATGTTTGTGATACACTCTATATGCTTTCCTTGTTAGTGATACATCAAAAGGATCAATTATATCAATGTTGTTTACTCTAATTTTCTCAGACATAATGTTCTGTTCAGTATGTATTGTTCATACATAAAATGTATAGCCCGGGCTAGGAGTGATAAATAGGGACCGAGATGGGTCTACTAGTTGATAACCGGGAAGCTCCTTGGCGAGACCCCAAGGTCGGAGCCAAGTGCTTAGGTCAGACGAGTCAGACATATATCCGCAGCCGACCTGTGCTGGCCGAGTAGTATAAGACCAGGTTGGTTTCCGTTACGCTACTTATGGATCGGTTACGAACGTTACAAATCATTAAGTAATCGGTTACGAGTATTAATGAACGGTTACGTCATCATGAACATTAGTGATGACTATGTTATATAAAGAGGCCTTAGGGCCATGGGAGGGATCATTCTCTCATTCCCTCTCTTAGCTACACGCTCAAGAGAGGTCTCCTACACCATATTTAAGGGCTCCCATATGCGGGGTAAGCTAGATCCTTATCTTGGAGGTCATGCATCCCTTGTATGAGCCTCCGAATCCCTTAAGATCAATAATATAATTTTTCCTGCAAGAACATTGACGCCCACGGTAGGGCCTCGGTAAAACTATTACCGACACCTAAACCATTAAATTTGGGAGATTAAACCCATTCTAACCATCTATCACTTGAGATCCAACGTGAGGTTATGTGAATGAAGACTCTAATCCATTTATACAAAATGGATTCATCTTTGTTACACTATCAAACTCTATTTATATCCTAATTGACCTTGATGATCTCATGGTTCTACAAAAATAGAGTAACCCGAAAGGGCTAAGTTACTTCATTCTTCCCATCGCTAATGATCCACATCCGATTCAAGAAGGATCGTTGAAAATCAGGTTTCCGGGTCCAAGAGAGATACCCATGGAAATGCATACAGTGCTCGGGGATGGGGCCGACTGGATTCTCATATTCAATAAATTACTCCAAGTAAGTTTCTAGGCGGAGTTGTCGATGTGCCTGGAAAAGCCTCAATTTTGAGGTTCCCAGTACCCTTGTGGCAGTAATGACATAATAACTCGGGGTGATGAGATGCCTGCTTTGGTCAAAACCGGTGGATCTAAATCGACGCCAAAATTAAAAGATAAGTAACGCACATCAGGTTTAAGAGCTTAGCATTAATGGGTTTGCAACTGTTATGTGATTATGCCCTTATTACTAATTATTGCTTTCATTGGCAATTATGAATCCAAAATGCATCTGACTTGACTACGTGTTACACCTTATTTGATTGAATTGTGCTGCCTCTTTGAGTCAATTGGTTGTTAACTGGATTCTGCAAGTTTAGAACGAGCTCGAAGAACAGGTGGAGATTGCTGCTCCTTAATAGTTGCCGAGACAGGGGATGAAGTGCATCAACCATACGTTCTGCAACGAAGCTCGTGTTACTGTAAAGATTGAGTTTGTGACTTCAGCACCTCAATATAAGAGTGACTAGCTACGCACAAAGATGGTAGAAGGACAACGGAAGCTGGGTGGAAGACGTAGTCGGCATCATTGCTGAAACCAACATTAAGAGATGAGTAACATACACTCATTTTAGTTATGTAATGATTGAACTCCTTATAGACTGCACTAGCTATGCATGTTAGAAGCTATTTCAATTACTGCCTTAAGTAATTCATGTTTGCGGTCAAATGTTTGGTGCATTAACATTATGTGATTAATATCATAATGTTTGAATAAATACTTGATACCAATTTTCTTCAATATATTTTGATGTTTTTGTAAACAGTTATAAGGCATTTTGAGGTTATTATAAAGATATTACTGCTGTTATATAAGTTGTTTACGCAATAAGATCATAACGCAGGGGCTGAGCCGTGTCATAAGGAGGCTGATATTTCGTCAACCAGTCTTTTCTACTCATGTGTAACGACGCTGTTGCTCGAAGTTTCGAGATTGGAGTACTTCATAAAAGCCTAAGGATAATTGAAAGGAATCTCTCCCTCCGATTATCACGTTAACAAGGACGATGCCAAATCTGCCGCCTGATTCGAATTCGCCGGAGAAAGTAAGCAACCCTGTTATATGATAGAGGCAACTCACTATCAAGTTGATTAAAGGGCTGGAGCGACTCATACCTTTGTGAGGGGTAGCGGTTATGATCGTCTATGGTTGATAATTGGAAGCAACCGCAATTAAATTCAACATCTTACTCCTAGCGAGATCCCCGGTTCATACTCAATCCTATCAGCAATCCGAGCTCATTTGATAAGTTTTCTTCTCTGAATTCATATATTGAAATCGAGTTATGATATCTTAAATTTTAGCAGGTAGCTAATTAAGAATATGCACAGTTAGATAAAGTATATAATGAAGGTGTAGTATAAGCATGCAGTTACTAATTCCTATCATTAGCAGTATGAGATTAGATTTCTCATTAAACAACATTCTGAGGACATTAACATGCAGAACGTGGATATCTACTACTAAGAATTATTGGAGTTTTTATCAACTGTCAATGGCATCCCTATTTAATTTAAAAACTCTTGCCATGGCCTAAGTATATGTTAGTAGCTGGAATATAATGACTTAGCTTTGGTTTGCTTAAAACACTATTTATGGTTTTGGAAAATGACCTTGGAGTTATAAGTTTAAACTATACTTATGTTAAAACTTGTGCTTCATTATTGAATTATTGATCTTGTCTTTCGGAATTTATTTGTTTGAAACTTCTAAATGACAAAAGATAGTCATTGCATTTTAGTTTGAATAACTGGTTTAACAAATAGCAGGGGCTGGAAAGTATTATGAGGTTGGTGTATAGTTTAAGCAGCATCAGAACAATTCGGGGGAAATGACGTTTCTTTGGAGTCATACCAGTAAAAAGAGAGTCGGGACAGAGCATGAAGAAACTTTAAAATTAAAATTAGCATTGTTGTGTAAGAAGAGTTAAAGGTGTCGTCCTTTATCCCCTATGTGGACGGGAGGCATTCTATTTTTGTTAGTATCAAAATAAGGAAGGATGCGGATAATATGTAAAAAATGAACAAATACCCGACTAAGGCAATTAACTGCGAGAAATGGAGTCCTCCTTGATAGGGATGGCTCGGTGTCAAAGCGCTTCACTTTGTTCCAACAAAACCTCACGCTTGGGGGGATCATATAACCATCCCGATCAAGAATGATAGAAGAGAAGACAGTAAAAAGCCGGGTAGATTGGATAGTAAAAAATTTGGAAAGATTAAAGATTGTGTAAAATACCATTGAATAGGACGAGCTAAATGTCTCTGCCGGTTGTAAAAATTGTACTGTCGTCAAATGTAAAGATGTCGTCTTACTCTCCTGTGTGGGCGAAGAGGCATCTTAAAATTAATTCTAGTTTGTAAAGACCAAATAAGATGTAACGGATGAGTGCATTACACCTCAAGATTAAGGTCACCCTCGTCTGAGCTCTGAATTCGTCTCGGATCACCCCTCTAGAGGCTCTGAACCTTCAGGTCACCCTCGCCTGGGCTCTGAATCTGCCTAGGATCACCCTCTAGAGGCTCTGAACCTTCAGATCACCCTCGCCTGGGCTCTGAATCCGTCCCGGATCACCCCTCTAGAGGCTCTGAACCTCCAACTACAGGTCACCCTCGCCTGGGCTCTGAATCCGTCTAGGATCACCCCTATAGAGGCTCTGAACCTTCAGGTCAACCTCGCCTGGGCACTGATTCCATCTCGGATCACCCCTCTAGAGGCTCTGAACCTCCAAGTACAGGTCACCCTCGCCTAGGCTCAACTGGATCACCCCTCTGAGGCTCAACCTTGGTCACCCTCAGGCTCAACTGTCTCGGATCACCCCTCTAGAGGCTCAACCTTGGTCACCGCCTAGGCTCAATCCGCCGGATCACCCTCTAGAGGCTCAACCTCTAACTACTGTCACCCTCACTGACTCAACCTTGGTCACCCCTGGCTCAATCCGTCTCGGATCACCCCTCTAGAGGCTCTGAACCTCCAACTATAGGTCACCCTCGCCTGGGCTTTGATTCCGTCTCGGATCACCCCTCTAGAGGCTCTGAACCTTCAGGTCACCCTCGCTTGGGCTCTGATTCCGTCTCGGATCACCCCTCTAGAGGCTCTGAACCTTTAGGTCACCCTCGTCTGAGCTCTGAATCCGTCTCGGATCACCCCTCTAGAGGCTCTGAACCTTTAGGTCACCCTTTCCTGGGCTCTGAATCCGTCTCAGATCACCCCTCTAGAGGCTCTGAACCTTCAGGTCACCCTTTCCTGGGCTCTAATTTTTGTCTCGGATCACCCCTCTAGAGGCTTTGAACCTCCAACTACAGGTCACCCTCGCTTGGGCTCTGAATCCGTCTCGGATCACCCCTCTAGAAGCTCTGAACCTTTAGGTCACCCTCGTCTGGGCTCTGAATCCGTCTCGGATCACCCTTCTAGAGGCTTTGAACCTTCAGGTCACCCTCGCCTGGGCTCCGAATCCGTCTCGGATCAACCCTCTAGAGGCTCTGAACCCTCATTTCAGATCAGCTCGTGAGGGGCTCTGTGTCCAGCGCATTGAAACGGTAAAGGCTGGTTCGAAACCGTGAACAATTGTTATGTGTTTGAAAAGCCTTCATGGTTCGCTTGGTGCACCATGTGGCTTGGGGGGCTGGTGATATGGCATAAAATTGTTCACGAATAACCTTAAAAGCTCTGTTCCTACTCGGAACAACCTTAAAAGCTCTATTCCTACTCGGAACAACCTTAAAGGCTCTGTCTGTACCAAGCATATAAGGCGAAGAACCTTAATTGGATTCCGTCAAGCGTTTCGCCAAAGCCTTGGTTCAAGATACTTTGCTTGGATCGATGTCGGTAACCAAGATTTTGCGACTTCAAACCTTGAGTCAGTTTTTGAAGACTTGATTAAAGGATGACTTGACAAAACCTCGAAAAAATTACTCGGGGGCTAGCCTGTCTATAAATCTAAGTCTTACTACTAATAGCCCGACAAAGTTTAAAGTATATCTGCCGAGATGCTAGGGTAAAAATTGGCAAAAGTGAACAGAGGATTGTGTCTTCTCAAATAAAAGTCCATGGCTTTAAATGAGTCATTTGACTTGGGGGGGCTACTATATCACACATATCCGTTCTGTAAAGCTTATATGGTTGTTTAAATTTTAAGTTTCCTTATGGGAGAAGCTCTCAGGCGAAGAATCATGAACGGATTCCAACAGAAACTATCAAAGGGTATTTTCGAAAGTTTTGTACTTTGGTTATGATCATACATAAAGTCCGAGCCGAGATGTGAGGTTGGAAGGAATTTTTGTATGGGGTCGAGAATAAACCCGAATTGAGGTATATGGGCAGAGGTTGTGGTGGATCCCGGGTAGAAGGGAAGTAGTCGGAGTATGGTCCGGGTATATATCCCGGCCATGCGTCCTGGGATCCAGCTCAGACTAAAAACGAATGTTACGGAAACTGAAGCATTGATTCCAACGATGTACGTCACATTGAGGGAAAACCTCAAGAGCGAAAAAGGGTAACCACCGTGTTCAAAATTTGCAGGCACAGGTTGATATTGGAAGTCCGGCCCGGGGAAAAAATTTATGTTTCTGTTAAAACGACCATAAGGCTTCAAGATCTAGAAGCCATATGCTCGGGGGGCTTATGTTCATACATAAAATATATTGCCCGGGCTAGATGTGATAAATAGGGACCGAGATAGGTCTACTAGTTGATAACCGGGCAGCTCCTCGGCGAGACCCCAAGGTCGGAGCCGAGTGCTTAGGTCGGACGCGTCAGACATATATCTGCATCCGACCTGTACTGGCCGAGTAGTATAAGACCGAGTTGGTTTCCGTTACGCTACTTATAGATCGGTTACGAACGTTACAAATCATTAAGTAATCGGTTACGAGTATTAATGGACGGTTACGTCATCATGAACATTAGTGATGGCTATGTTATATAAAGAGGCCTTAGGGCCATGGGAAGGATCATTCTCTCATTCCCTCTCTTAGCTACACGCTCAAGAGAGGTCTTCTACACCATATCTAAAGGCTCCCATATGCAGGGTAAGCTAGATCCTTTGCTTGGAGGCCATGCATCCCTTATATGAGCCTCTGAATCCCTTAAGATCAATAATATAGTTTTTCCTGCAAGAACATGTATAATAGTGTAGCAAGTTTTTGTGAAAGAAACTTTAGGAATCTTGTAGCATAATTCGATAATACAACACATTATGTTTAAGACCCTTTATGAGATGGACATTAGAAATAGTAGTGGTAGAGGGATCACCTACACTACATTTGCCGAGTATACCTCATTTGTTATTGTCTCCGTAAGCAACATATCACTTCTTCTTTGCTTTGATGTCAATGAAAAACGATATGTCACTCGTCATGTGTCTTGAGCACCCGCTGTCTAGAAACCATCTTCTATTTACGGATACAAGACATATAATTTGCAAAATCAAAAGAAAAAAGTAGGTCCCCAAATTTCATTGGGTCATTGAGGGTAAGTGCTAACATGGTTGCCTTTAGGCCTCCATTGATAAATGCCTTTAGAAACAAGAAATCTCCTAAACTTGCATTTTTCGATGGCGTGACCTTTATGACAACAATAATGACATCAACCATGATGATGAACTTGCTTACTTTTGCTAGTTGAATCCTTTGGAATGTTTTCCACAAAAGAGTATTTAGCGGTGGATTTAATGATTTCTTAAAAATCCTAGGATCAACAGCATAAGTAATCTTGGGTTGTAAAGCTTTTTCCAATTTGACATTAAGAGTCTTAATCTCTTTTTGCCAAATGTGACAACCTCCATAATTTATAGTTTCAATACATCAATTTACATTAAAATCTTTTGAGCTTTCTGCAATACTAGCTTTTAGACTTTTTAGATCTTGTTCAGCTTTATACACTTTACCCTCCAAATGAGAAAAGATTTGTTTGTTGGAGGATAATCGTTTAAAAGCGTCTACAGCTTCGTTATGCAGTTTTTCAAAAGCTATTTTCAGTTCAGAGAAAGAAAAAGAATCAAAATTAATGTAGTAGGCTTGTCTTACTTTATTCTCCTTGTTTTTCTTCTTGTGGCTGGACTGTTTATTGATGAGACTCATGAGACATAGATTTGCAGTCTCATAACTATCACTTGAGTTGTCCTTGCTTGATGACTCACTATCACTTTCCCAAGCAATATAAGCTCTTCTCTGTTTGTAGAACTTCTTTGGTGGAGCCTTTTCTTTGTTCCTTTTGTTCATAGGACATTCTGTCTTATAGTGCCCAGCTTTACCATAATTGTAGCAAGGTCTTTTTCCCTTGTATTTCTGATTTTCTTCTTGCTTGGATTCCATGGATTGTCTTCTACACTTTGTGAGATTTTTGTCGGAATGTTTGATTTCGTTCCTTCGGATGAATCTATTATATTTTCGAACAAACAATGTCATCTCTTCATCATCCGAATCTTCGTCACTACTTGAGTCATTGTCGCTTTGCTCTATTTTTGAGGACTTAGAGCTAGAAGCCTTAAGAGCTATAGACTTCTTCTAACTCTCATTTTCTTTATTATTCTCCTTCTCACTCTTGTTTTCATGATTTTCAAGGCTTTGCAGTTGCTGCTGATGTTCTTCCAGCTTACCAAACAGAGTTGAATTGGTAAGCGTGGTGAGGTCGTTGGCTTCCTTAATAGCTGTAACTTTAGGTTGCCATTCCATGCTAAGACATCTCAGAATTTTATTAGTAGCAGTTTCATTGGAAACAGGTTATCCAAGTGCACTTAAACGACCAGTGAGATGAACGAATCTCTTTTGAATGTCAGAGATAGTTTCTCCCTGTTTCATGCGAAAGAGCTCAAACTCTTGGTTAAGTGTGTTCATTCGAGATTGCTTAACTTCAGTAGTGCCCTCGTGGGAAACTTCTAAAGCATCCCACATTTCTTTAGCTGTCGTGCAATGAGATACTCGATAATATTAATCAACACCAAGTGCTGAAATTATCATATTTCGGCCTCTCCAATCAGTTGACCACTTTTTCTCATCTTTTTCATCCCAATCGTTCTCAGGTTTAGGCACAATGGCACCTACAACATTCGTCATGGTAATTTCAAAAGGTCCATTTTGAATGGCAGTCCATACAGTCCTATCTATGGAGTTTATGTGAACTCGCATGTAGTCTTTCCAATAGCCATAGTTTTTACCGTTAAAAACAGGAGCTCTAGTGTACAAAGCAGTCACAAAGCACCAGCGAACCAGTGCTCTGATACCACTTGTTAGACGGTGTGGCAAGTGATCGAGAGCGGGGTGAATAGATCACCTCTTTATTATCACTGATTTAAAATTATTTATCAGAGTTAATGCTTAAATTGCAGAAAGCGACACACGGTCCTAAATTGACTTTTGTCTATTCTGAACCGGCTACTAGAAAACCGGACATGCGATAGTTTGTTGAATTTTAATTGAGATGAGAAAGATGAATTAACACAGAACTTTTGTTGAATTAATACACTTATCGCAATAACACTATTTCCAATCAAATGAAATTAAGCTAGCACTTTTGTCAAATAATTGGAGGATGCTTGTTCAATGATCAATGGCTATGGAGCTTTGACAAAGATTTTCTTCCAGCCTTGTATCAATGAACAGAAAGATTGCACACCAATTGAATCACAAACGTATTGTAAAAGTAAAGAGATAGAGAGAAAGAATACGATACGTGGAGCAATTTGGTAAGGAAGTTCCCCACTATCGTCCTCGTGTGTGGGTACGTCTCCCTTTTAATTTCCAAATTGGAATTGAGAACTTCTATATCAATATATTGAAAAATGTTTACAAGGTTGCAATACAAAGATAGAAAAACAAATCCCACAGATCTTCTTCTACTTGTATCAACCTTCCTTTGACCTGATCTAATCAAGAACCACCTCTAAGATTCACAAACAATTCACCACTTCTACGACCTGTTTGCAAAATCACCCCGATCTCCAAACCTTGCGCTATGGCTGAATCTGCTATGTGCATTCGTGACTAACACCTGCAAGATACACAAACAATTCACTGGTTCCACGACCTGTTTGCGCGATCACCCTGATCACCAAACCCTACGTTGTGGCTGAATCTGCTTCGTGTAATCGTGACTAACAAACCCATAAGACACCTCCGTTCTTGCTGGACAAACTTTTTGGTTTTTCCTCGAAACCCCTTCCAAACTTCAACTCAGCTAGATCACCGATCGTACCACTAAACGTTATCTCTTTGTTCCCTTGATCCAATTACCAATGATTATTATGTGTCAAGGTTCTTGATGAAGTATATTTTCAGGTTTCTATGTGCTCAGAATTTGGATGCTCACAAACTGATTTTGTAACACCTGTCTATTAACTGAAAAACTGCCAAATTGTCTTATATATAGAAACAACAAATGTTAGTTGAAAAACAAACTTATGAGTCGACACATAACTTATTTGAGTCGATACAAGATACATATGAGTCGACCTGAGAGAGTTTGTATCAATGCATACTGTATTAGAATAGATTTCATAGGAATTTAGTTCAGTATCAGTCGATGCAAGTATCGTATGTGTCGATACAAGTTAGCTATGTATTGGCACAAGAGCTTTTGTATCGATACAGGATCTAAGGCATACAAGGCAGAACTGAAATCCAATTTATGATGTATATATGAGTCGATGCAAATAGTATGTATCGATGCAAGATACGTATGTATCGATCCATGGTCATATGCGTCAATGCAAGCCTTATTTTCTTGAACCTTCAAACTTGCTTGTATCGACTCATGACACGTATGAGTCGGCTCATACTGTATAAAAACAGTTTTTATGAATTCACAAAAAGCTATGTATCGATGCAAGTATGTATGAGTCGGCTCATACTGTGTAAAAACAGTTATTATGAATTCACAAAAATCTATGTATCGATGCAAGTATGTATAAGTTGATACAAAAAGGTTGGTGCATGACAAACATGATATTTTGACCACTTTTATGCATGTTACCATTTGGTCATACAATCAAACATGTATATTGACACAATTAGACAATCAAGCATATATATTTTCTAACATTCAAAACAATCTAGCATTTGATATCATTCAAAACAATCTAGCACATAGGGTTGCTCACAGATTTATCTGAAGCTCTATTTTTTTGTCTGGTTATTTGTTGCTTGTGTGGTAATCAAAAGGATAGGATATGGTATTGGCTCTTGATGTCAAGTACTAGTTTTCTCACCCGGTTAGATCTTTCTTCACCCTTACCTTTTACTTTATGCACATAGGTTAGCTTCTTCATCTCCTGCCATATTCGTTAATTTTCAAAATCTTCCCTCTTTTTCAAAGGATTTTTGTTTTCAAAACTCAAACCGCTTTCATAAAAAACATGGACTTAGGTCCATGCATTTTCAAACTTGTTTTCTTAATAAACTTTCAATTCATTTAATAATACTTTGTATTCTTTTTGTTAAGACTAAAAAACACCTAACATCATTCAAACTTTTTGAGCCCTTTGTGGCTTTCTTCTTAAAAAACCATTTTCTTAAAATCAACCAACACACAATTTAGTCTTTTTACCCAAACTACTTTGTGTTTTGATTTCAACATTGCACATTGTTGGTATGCAGGCCAGGAACTCATTGGAAGATCCATCAAATAAAAAATTATAAAAAATACTTATTTCCTCTCCCCCACCGTCCATTTTGTACACATACTCTTTTTTAGCACACTTATACAAGTTTTCAAAAAAGGTTCCTATAGAGTACCGTAGATGCTTTGGGTGCATAACACCTTCCCTTTGTATAACACCTTCCCTTTTTCCTAGTCCTTTAGATAAAATAAAAGCGCGGTGGAGACCCTGTTATTATTTTCTCGACTTGAGTCAATTCAATGGCTTACACTCGTAGTTTTTTTGCCTCTACAGTGGTATAATACATAACAAAATTTAATTGACAAGTGCTACAACAAGACAAAATAAAACGTGCTACATCAAGAAAAACAAACCATGACACCCATTTTCTCTATCTATAGTTTCCAGTCGACGCCCTCCTTTCTCACCAGCATGCCGATCAACATGCCCCTCTTCTCATGTGTGTGTCGTTCGACACACTCCCTTTACCTCCACAGTGTGTTGTTCGGTGCGTTTCTCTTCAGTGATAACTTCCTGCAATTTTCCCCCTTTGCTTTTATAGTTGTTTCAATTAATCAATAAACATATGCATTTCACACCCGAACAACAACAACTTGTAATACGGAGACAATATTATTCAATCGATTCAATCAATAATTAAGCCCACAACCAATACAACATCAACAATCAACACAACAATAATTAATTTCATCAAATCACCACGACACAGACTAAACAATTAATCCATGGCAGAGTTCATACACCCCAACCCCACATACAATTTATCAGAAACCCGGTTACAGATATTGAACCCCATCCATACCTAGGATTGAAGGTCGCTTTAATAGTTTCCGGTTCGACCTCACTTTTTGGTCTCTGATTTATCTATGTATTCTCTTCTAATAAATTGGCAGTAGTTCATAAATTATATCTATGTATTCTCTTCTAATAAATTGGCAGTAGAAGTAGCATTGTGGAGTAGCTTAGGAGAAAGAAATGGATGATCTTTTTAAGATTATCAAGATGAGCAATTATAAGATTATTGAGCAATTGCTGCAAACACTGTCAAAGATTTCAATTATGGCTTTGCTAATAAATTTCTCAGCTCACTGAGAGTCTTGATGAGGGTCTTGGATCAAGCTTTCATTGATCACGATGTGCCTCTTGAAAAGTTTGATAGTGTGGTTGGATATATTACATCTTGCAATAACTTGAGTTTCGGCGATGAAGAGCTACCTGCTAAAGGAAAGAATCATAACATAGCTTTGCACATCTCTCTGAATTGCAAAAATGATGCATTGTCTAATGTGCTCATTAATAACGATTCTTCATTAAATGTTATTCCCAAGAGTACCCTTGCAAAGCTCAAGTATCAAGGTCCGCCGGTGCATCCTAATGGTATCATTGTGAAAGCATTTGATGGTTCTTCTAAATTTGTTATTGGGGAGGTGGATTTACCCATTCATATTAGCCCGCATTTGTTTAAAATCATTATCCAAGTTATGGATATATTCACTTCTTATAGATGCTTGTTGGGACGACCATGGATCCACGAGGCTGCACTGTAACATCGACCCTACATCAGAAATTAAAGTTTATCCGTGAAGGTGCTGTGATTATTGTGGAAGGAGAGAAAGCTATGTTGGTTTCTCATTTATCCCCCGTCACTATAGTAGAAGCTGATAAAGTCGTTGTTGGAACGCGGTTCCAAGCTTTGTCTATTGACAATGTTAGGAGGAATGAAGATTCTATTGCTTCATTGAAAGATGCCTGGAATCTAATTCAGAAAGGTTTCATCAATGCTTGGGGACAATTTATTGAGCCAAAGGTGAACAAGAATGGCGTTGGACTAGGCTTTTCATTGAAGAATAGGAAGAAGGTGTTGAGGCCAATACTCGCTTTTGTCAAATATCGGGATGTTTTCCGCAGTGCTGGTTATCTCGATCCGACTATTCAAATAGTCAATGTTATTGTTGAATATGGACCGGAGCAAGAAATGCCTAACTTTGTAATGCATGGAGCCAAATTTCATAATTGGACTTCTATTGATATTCCACTTGCATTCATATTTCAAAGTAATTCACTTTTGTTTGTTTAAAATTTTCAAATAACTATCTTTTCACTCTGCCCAAGGTGAAAGTGACGTTGTATGGGCAAATCTATTATTTTGAAATTTAAGATCATTAATATAAGTTTGTTTTTCATTCCAAGTCATGACTTTTATTTTTTCTTCTTTCTCTTAGAAAATGGTAATTAGAAGAAAAAAAACTTTCATAATAAGTAATAATTGAAAAGAATCTGCATGATCACTTGTCGCATTTATCAGTTTCTAAAATAAAACATAATCATATGTGCAGATTAATTGTTAAACTTGTTGAAAACAATGACCCTGCACCCTCTTCCAACTTTGAACATCCTGTATATGTGGATAAAGAAGAGGAATTTGATGAGATCCCTGAAGAGGTTTCACGGTTGCTTGAGCGCGAGGAAAATACCATTTAGTCACGTTAGAGATTATCAACTTGGGTTCTGACAAAGATGTGAAAGAAGTCAAGATTGGAGAATTGCTGCATTCCAAGGTGAAGAGTCGTTTGATTAAGATGTAGAAATTGTATGTGGATATCTTGGCTTGGTCGTGTCAAGATATGCCTAAATTAGACACCGATATTGTGCAACATTACTTGTTGTTGAAGGCAAAATTCCCGCAAATCAAGTAGAACTTGAGAAGAACTCATCCCGAAATGGCAGTAAAGATTAAAGTGGAAGTTTTGAAGCAGATTAACTCAAGTTTTCTTGTGACATCAGTTTACCCTCAGTGGATTGCCAACATTGTGTCAGTTCCAATGAAAGATGGAAAAGCCCACATGTGTGTTGATTAAAGAGATCTCAATAAAGCTAGTCTGAAAGATGATTTTCCTTTGCCACATATCGATATGTTGGTGGATGGAATGGAAAAATGCAAAGTGTTCTCATTCATGGATGGATTTTTCGGGTATAATCAAATTAAGATGGCTCTGGAGGACTTGGAAAAAGAAACGTATATCACACCCTAGGGAATATTCTACTATAGAGTGATGCCCTTTGGGTTGAAATACGCTGGTGCAACATACCATAGGGCCATGCCGACCCTATTACATGATATGATGCACAAAGAGATAGAAGTATATGTTGATGATATAATTTCCAAGTCTCAGACTGAAGAAGGGAATTTGGCGGATTTATTAAAATTGTTTCAGTGTTTGAGGAAGTATCATCTCCGCATGAACCCCAATAAATGCACATTCAATGTCCAATATGGGAAGCTGTTTGGTTTCGTTGCAAGCCAGAAAGGAATTGAAGTTGATCCTGCACCAAGAACTGAAAAGCAAGTCAGAGAGTTTCTTGGGTGTTTGAATTACATTTCTAGGTTCATTTCCCATATGGCTGCGACTTGTGAGCCAATTTTCAAACTTCTGAAGAAAGATCAAGGTTGCGTATGGACGGAAGATTGCCAAAAGGAATTTGAAATTATTAAAGAATATTTGCTTGAGCCTCATATCTTGCTCTCTTTAGGTGAAGGAAGACCATTGGTTATGTATCTGACAATGTTGGATAATTCCATGGGTTGTATTTTGGGACAAAAAGATGAATCGCAAAGAAAGGAATATGCCATTTACTATCTAAGCAAGAAGTTCACCGACTGCGAGTCGCATTATTCTATGCTAGAGAAAACTTGTTGTGCTTTAGCCTGGGCTGTGAAGCGTCTGCGGAAATATATGTTAAATCATACTACTTGGTTGATCTCTCAAATGGATCAAATCAAGTACATCTTTGAAAATCTTGCTCTTACAAGAAGGATTTCCTGTTGGCAGATGTTACTGTTTGAGTATGATATTGAATACCACACCCAGAAAGCTATTAAAAGTAGTATACTAGCAGAATACTTGGCTCATCACCCGATTGAAGATTATCAATCTATTGGATTTGACTTTCCACTTGAAGATGTGATGTATTTGAAAATGAAAGATTGGGATGAGCTGTTACCTGAGGAAGACCCAGATTCTGAGTCTCGATGGGTTATGGTGTTCGATGGAGCTGTGAGTGCTTTTGGAAAAGAAATTGCTGTTGTAATCATTACTCCCCAAGGATCTCACATCCCTTTCACTGCAACGTTCATGTATGATTGTACAAATAATATGGAAGAATATGAAGCTTGTATTATGGGTCTTGAGGAGGCCATAGATCTCAGAATTAAGATTCTTGATGTGTATGGTGATTCATCTTTAGTAATAAATCCGATCAAAGGAGAATGGGAAACTCATCACCTTAGCTTAATACCTTACAAAGATTATGCAAGGAGACTATTGACTTTCTTCAATAAAGTGGAGCTTCACCACATCCCTCGGGATGAGAATCAGATGGCGAATGCCTTAGCTACTTTGGCTTCTATGTACCAAGGGAATTCGTGGAATAACTTACCTCAGATCACCATTTAGTGCCTTGAGAGGCCGACTTATATATTTGCAGTCAATGCGACAAAGGATGATAAAACCTGGTATTATGATATCAAGCACTTCCTGGTGACTCAAAAGTATCTGATTGATGCATCAAACAAAGATAGAAAGACGTTGAGGCATTTGGCTGAAGCGACTTCATATGCCAATGTTACCTAGCAAGTTGTGGTGTGTTTTATCAAGAGCATTCTCAATTTTCGGTATGGTGTGCCAAGCAGGATCATCACTAACAACGACTCGAATTTGAATAATAAAATGATGGTGGGACTTTGCGAAGAATTCAAGATTGTCCATCAAAACTCTTCTCCTTACAAACCTAAGATAAATGAGGTTGTTGAGGCTGCTAATAAGAACATTAAGAAGGTCACCCAGAAGATGGTTGTCACCTATAAAAATTTGCATGAGATGCTACCTTTTGCTTTGCATGGGTATCGGACCTCAGTTCAAACTTCAACAGGGGTAACCCTTTTCTCTCTTGTTTATGACATGGAAGAAGCGCTCCCTATTGAGGTTGAGCTTCCATCTCTGCGTGCGATTATGTAAGTTGGGTTGTTAGATGCTAAATGGGTTTAGAATAAGTTTGACCAATTGAATTTGATTGAAGAAAAGAGAATGACCATTTTACGTCATGGTCTGTTGTATCATAAAAGAATGAAGAAAGATTTTGATAAGAAGGTCAAACCATGTGCTCAGAGAGGGTTACCATGTGGTCAGAAAGATCATGTCTTTAAGCTCTAATTCTAGGGGCAAGTGGACTCCCAATTATGAAGGCTCATATGTTGTCAAGAAAGCCTTCTCTGGTGGTGCATTGATTCTTGAAACCATGGATGGCGAGGAGTTCCCACGTCCTTTGAATGCTGGTGTAGTCACAAAATACTTCGCCTGAATAAATAAAAGAACAGGTTACTAAGTTGAAAACATGAAAGGGAGGCTTAGGGAAAAAAGAGAGTCTCGTTAGGCTGAAAACCCTAAAGGGCAGTCTAGGCAAAATTAGAGACATAAACAAAATAAATTTTTCGGTCGATTGAAAACCCGAAAGGGCAGTCTAGGCAAAAGTTAGGGATTTTCATGGCATGTAACTACATCAGACAAGACTTGATCGTAGAAGAAACAATCTGCATGGATCATCTTCACACCACAACTGAAGCCTATAATATAGGAGTTCAAAGTTGTTAGGGAGGATATTGGATATTGTTTCTCGATGTACCTTTTTCCATCTATTTACCATTTTCTAAACTTTGTAATTATCCATAGAGTCATGCTATTGGCAAGCTACCATTCCATCAATAAAATTTGAGCCTTTATCCAATCTATTTGCAAACTTATTTTATTCAGCTTATAAAAACTTCCTTTTATTTCTAATAATACATTTCAAAATAAAAAGATTTAATAGAACATACTTGTGAAAATTTTGAAAAAAAAGTGTTTTACTTTAAATGTGAAGCAAAGGAATAAAATTGCACAGTTCTAATAATAAACAAGATTGATGGTGTTCAAAGAATATCCTGATTTCTCTCTGATAGAGCCGCCAGGGAAAAATTTCTTGGAACACGAGGTGTTAGCTCAGAGTCAGATATCCCCATGATATTTTACCGGTTTTCCTTGAAGAATCATGTGAAGATATCACTCTCGATAAAGGATGGCTAGATATCTCTTTACATATATGATATCATTATTCCCAATGGAATGTGAATATTGTTTCCCAACAAAGACGGGAGAATTTTGTTGTATCCTCGCAGGTTTTTGGGTCTATTGCTGCATCCTCATGCATTGATTATCGTCAACAATGTTCCGTGAAAAATCAAGCCTTGAAGTAGGACATTATTTCCTCAGTTGTTGGCTTACTTTCATTTGGATCTCTATCCTGGATTCAGTTTGGCGGAGTATTGTCTATACCAAGTTTGTCCTGCCTAGTTATACCCAATGAAGTGTGTTCGTTTTGTCAACATATACATGACATACATTCATACATACATCATGCATACTTTAATTACAATTCATTGATTATTTGCATTCATCGAGGTTCTGGTGATATTTTTTGTAATGTGTGTATCCTCGCTCCTTTAGAGTGTGTACCCCTCATGGAAGAATGATGCTTTAATCCTCTTACCCAGTTTTTTTACCTGGATGAAATTAACACCCGTTCAAATCTCTGTCCCCAGTGCATTCATGGTTTAAACTCAAGAAAGTGATTTGATTCTGGTCTCTATAGACTGTGAGTTCTAGATGGAGAGTGCATTTATTTTGCACGAGGAGACTTTATCTCTTCAGCAGGAATATGTTTGATTTTCACCAAGAATTCAAAATTCTTCCTCCAGCAGTGCTATTATAACCTCTTTTTCTAACAGTAGGTGACAATCTCCTTTATTCGAGTAACTGATATCCTCCAGTAAGCCTCTTAGTTCTAATGATCTTTTCGGTGCTCCAATGGGGAATATCTTGTTGTTATTTGGCTGTATCTCTCCAATAGGTGTTTATGACTTGTTGTCATTTATTCAGATGAATGAAAACTTCGTCATTATGGGAGGTAGTTCATCGAAGATTTTGTTATTCTGATGAACGGAAGCCTCGTCATTATGTGGGGTAGTTTATCGAAGATTTTGTTATTCCGATGAATGGCAACCTCGTCCTTATGGGAGGTAGTTTATCGAAGATTTTGTTATTCCGATGAATGGCAACCTCGTTCTTATGGGAGGTAGTTTATCGAAGATTTGTTATTCCGATGAATGACAACCTCGTCCTTGTGGGAGGTAGTTTATCGAAGATTTGTTGTTCCGATGAATGGCAGCCTCATCCTTGTTGGAGGTACTTTATCGAAGATTTTTTTCCTGATGAATGGCATCCTCGTCCTTATGGGAGGTAGTTTATTGAAGATGTGTTGTTCTGATGGATGGAAATCTTGTCATTATGGGAGACAGTTCGTCGTTGATTTGTTGATACTCCAATGGGAAAAAAATTTAACTTGTTGGTGAATCATCATTTTGTTTCCGTTTCCAAATGAAATATTTTGGTTAAAGAAGAAGTTGAGACTCTTTGTCGGTGAAACGCCGAAACTTTTTGGAGACTTAACCCATTGTTGATGTTATTTTCTTACCGCCTTTAAGATGAAAGTATTTTGGTTTGGTAGTTTACCATCTCTAGAAATTTGGCATGATTCTCTTGTTTTTGCTAACTCACCTGTGAGTAGCTAATTTATCGTCTATCTATAGATCGTTGCTATTATTTCCTTTTATTTCTCCTCATGTATTGAAACACATTTTAATCTTGTAAAGCATGCAAGTTTAAGTTTAAAAATAACATTGAGAATTATGTCTAGATCTGAAATTTTTGTGTGATAAATATTTCTTCAAAAAATACAGATAAACTAAAAAGAGTATTCTTGTTTATATCGCTACGGTTATATACTTCGATGTGGAGACGAAAACTAAGAATTAAAAATTAAAAAAATATAAATAAGAGGAACTATAAGGGAAGGGCTTGAAGAGAAGATTGGAGAGAAGAAGTTAAAAGAAGAAGTGAAAAAGAGTCGTATGAGAAAGAAAGAGAAACAAGATTTTTAAAGTATTATTTAAAAAATACAAAATCTGTACACTACCCTACTCTACTAATATGCATATCCAAGGAACTCTAAACATAGCCACATTACTTACTCTACTTCTCTGAAATGATGTGACTTTACAGTAAGAATAAATAAATGGTGTACTCTAAGCAAAAGTTGTGATGTGAAGTAGTGTAGTGTAAGAAAGTAAAATAATATTTTAATCTTTTCATCTTCAGTTTGGTTTTGGGAATTTTTTACCAAAGTGCCATGGTTTCAAAAAAAAAATTCCAATCTGCCATGATTTCAAAATAAAATACGAAAATGCCACGAAAATTCTGGGCCTCTCCACTGGGTCGTCCCAGGGAGGGACGCACGGGCCCACAGAATTTTCTTACTGCACCGGTTCGTCCAAGGGAGGGACGACCGGGTGAAGAATTTTTTTTTTTTTGCTTTTTTTTTTCTTTTCTGATTATAAATATGAATTTATTTAATTAAATAAGTTTTTATATATATTAATTTAATATAATAAAAAAATTAAAAATAGTTTTTTTTAATGTATTTTAAATTTATATTAAGTATATTTATTTGTAATACTATAATTTATTTATTATATTATTATTACGATACAGTTTGAAAATTTGTTACGAAAATGCCACATATTGAAAAAAGTGTGTCAGGTTCGCCCATCAAACGGACGAACTGAATAATATTTTAATATATAATTAACTGAATATTTCAAAGAATATTTTAAAAAAAAAACAATTTATTTATTATATTATTATTTCGATACAGTTTGAAATTTTTTTACAAAAATGCCACATATTGAAAAAAGTGTGTCAGGTTCGCCCATCCAACGGACGAACCGAATAATATTTTAATATATTTTTATTTGTTATAAAGAGGTCAAGCATGCCCATCTCTTTCTTGCACCAAAATAATTATCTCGCTTGTAAGTATGTCTGAATTCTTGAGACAAACACGTCCATCATCAGGGTCAGAGGAACCACTTCCAACTTTTCGGTTCATGAAAAGAGATGCTTATGTGATTTATTCACCAATAAAGCATCTGATGAAGATGTTGCTTTGGAACACGCAGACGTTGGAGCATTTGAAGAGGGAATTGAATCGTTGGTTAGACGGAGAGATTGCTGATGGTGAGAAGATCGTTAAAATTGAGAGGAAAGTTATGGTTGCCGGTCCAAATTGAGAAACTCCGTCTTTAAGACTTGTGCATAACGACGCCTATGTCTTTATGATGATGCTAACACCGGAGGATCCGATTGTGTTGATTGTTGTAATCGCGTAGATCTGTTGTGTTCTTGGTCGTTTTATCAGTTTATTGTGTCATTATTTGTTCTTAGGTTGTTGTTGTTTGTTGTTCTTGTTGTTTGTTGTCTGTTGAATTTGAAATGAAAGGAACCATTATAAAGACATGACATTACATTGGTTGATATTACATTGCTAAAATGTTTATGAAAACACTAAGGCCTATTAGACGGGCCAGCTACATTCGGACATTTGCTACGTATATGACCTACTTCACGACAGATCCCACACAACCTCTTGTTTTTCACATTCATCCATTTCAGTTCTAATGCGAGTACTATTTGGGCGACCTTTCTTTTTTCCTTTGCATATTATCGTCATGGCAAAGTGTAAGTCCTGTATATTGTGGCCAATTGTCCTCATGTGGTAGTCCAAGGAAGCTTTCCTGGTAGACTGTAAAAACATTAAGAATTGTGAACACCTCAGGTATGTACATGGTGTAGTCTTGTCGTATACTAGCACATGCTGCGATAGCACGGGAGCATGGCAAGTGAAAAGCTTGAAATTTTCCACAATCACATACTCGCTTCCTAAGATCAACACTGAAAGTACCTAATGGTCGACCGTCGCGCCGGTTTATTCTTTCGGGCCACCATGAAATAGAATCTTTCACGGTCGAATTGCATGACATTATGACTGTTTGCTTCAATAACGTCTTGTGCCAATCCCTTGAGGCATGAGGCTGTATGGGTTTGACCAAGAAGCCAACAGTTGTGTCCACTGATGACCTAGTTTCCCAAACAAAGATCCCATTCGAAAGTATGTTTGCCTTAACCAAAGCTGTGATTGGAAGATTACGAGTATCCTTAAGAACCGAGTTCAATGATTCTGCAAGATTAGTTGTCATGTGTCCCCATCGTTGTCCACCGTCATATGCCCTTGCCCATTTCTCTCGGGAAATGTTGCCTATCCACCTTATGGCATCCTTATTTGCTCTACGTATTTCACCTCCGTAGTAATTAAATGATGCCTCCGTCAACGCATATCCTGTTGTAACAATTGTCAAAAAAATTTTCCAAACTATTGAACTACAGGTAGTAAGTTTAATTGCAGATTCTTACCCATGTTGATAAATGTTTTGCGAAGTTCGTTGTCCTTAATCTCACGCATGAAGTTTTGCACTATGTGTCTTATGCAGTACACATGTGTAGTTGGAGATTGTTGCCATCCATTTTCAGGGTTTTCATATGCACTCTTGATTAATGCATGCCTGTCAGATATAAGACACAGGTTGGCTTGAGGTGTCACATGCCGTCTCAAATTCCTCAAGAAGAAACTCCAAGCATCCTTTGTCTCACCTTCAACTATTGCAAAAGCTATTGGAAAAATGTTACCATTCCCATCTTGTGCGACAGCCATCAACAAGGTGCCTCTATACTTCCCATACAACCATGTTCCGTCAACCTGCACAATAGGCTTGCAATAAGCAAAACCTCTGATACAGGGTTGAAATGCCCAAAATAGCCTATGGAATATCCTTCTGTCACCCAAATGTGTTCCTTCATTCGAAATCGCAGGTAGTGTTTGCAAATCTATAACGGTACCTGGGAGGTAGGTTTTCATAATCAACAACCACTGTGGAAGATCGTTGTAAGAGGTCTCCCAATTTCCATACAATGATTCTATGGCCTTTACCTTAGCAATCCACGCTTTCCTATATGATATTGTGTACCCGAATTTTTCAATAACATGAGCGATGATTACCTTGACTTTAAGTGAAGGGTCACTATTAACAAGTTCCCTTATGCTTTGACTTACAAGATTTGAAGTAAGTTGTCTGTGGTCCTGACCCATGGAACGCGTTGCACAAGTGTGTGGACCACGTAGCTTAGCAATCACCCATTTTGCGTTCTCCTTACGGACCGCAGCTCTGCATTTGAATGGACATGTTTTGTCTTTACACTTTATTATGTACCTTGTATTATTAGATTTGTATGCCCAATAGTCAAGACAATTGATTATATGCCATTGTTGCACAAACGCCATGCACACTTCCTTGTTTTCAAACTCCATTCCAAGCTCTAAGTTATCACCCATGTGATAGGGAGCCAAGTTGCTAAAAATAGAAACTGGTTGTGCCTCCAAACATACATTTGCCATATGAACAGCTGGATTGTACAAATTCATCGGTGGCACGTCTGAAGTATGGGAAGGATTGACCTCATTGTCATCATCATCTCCAAATAGATCTTCATATTATATCTCACCGAGTTCATCGTCACTGTATTCACCAACCTCCTCATTTGCTATGAATGGTTTGTTATTTTATGTAAGTTCCTCATCAGTTGGTTGACTCATTCCATATTGGTGTTGCTGTGACTCTTGCATTTGGTCTGCCTCCATGGGAACAACATGAACGTAAAGTTCAATAGACTCTAGTTGACCAAAAACAGTGTGACAGTCAAACATCACTCTAACGCTGTCGTTGTCTTCTAGAGGCTTCATTACATAAAACACGCCTCCATCGTCTCCATTAAATAGCGGAAGTTGATAAATAATTTCTCGTACCGACAACTGTATTTTTTGTTCTATTCGCTCTTTCAAATGAAGCAAATCGGAATTAACGTGGATCTTGAACCGTTTAATTGTTGTATTGACAAATGAGAAGCCAATATTAACATCATTGAAAATTGTACCATTGTAATGTGCAGTTACGATGACATTTCTCTGAGCCATTAAAATTTATAGTGTTTAGGAAAATTGATTGTGTATGGAAAAATTGATAGTGTTTGAGAGGATAATTGATTGTGTTTGGGAAAATTGATTGTGTATTGGGAAAATTGATTGTGTATTGGGAAAATTGATTGCATGCATATATAGCCCCCATTGCATCCGTGGAAGAAGAAAGGAATAAAACAAACATGTGGGACCCAATCGTCCATGCATGGGACGCACCCCTGCCACTTTTCAGTCAATCGTCCCTGCATGGGACGCACCCCTGCCATGAATAGTTCCAAATCGTCCTAGGGTGGGACGAACCTATGCGGTCAACATTTGCTTGCGTCCTAGGGTGGGACGATCCATTAATTTTCTGCATGCAATTTTAAGCTCCCCATGCATTATCCTGCAAACCTACGTATTGTCTAATCCATCTGCAAAACATGTTATTACATAGTAGGTTTTTGCATGCATCTGTAGGAATTTTTCCCTATAAAACCCCCCTCATTCCTATAATCAATCACACAACCATTCCTCTTCATTATCATTCTCATACACTCTTTAAATTCAAGTTTTATTATTCTCTTAAGTATCTCAATGGAGCAATTGTTATGGATGGGAGATAAACACCGTGGAACACCCGCCAACGTCGCCGAATACGTAAGTTTTTTAAATTATCTATGAGGTTTGAATTTATATATATCATTGTCTAGAGGCATTTTTTAACACTTTTTTTCAATAGGAACAAGGTCACACTAGGTTTAGACTTCATTCTCATTGTCTTGAGGCACCTAGTGCTCGTATCATTCCATATTTAAATCAAGCCGGATTTGGCGACGTTGCAAAAATCCACACAACTAAGGTGGACTCAAAGCTTGTTGTTGCTCTATTAGAACGATGGAGACCGGAGACGCATACGTTTCATTTTGCAACGGGTGAATCTACCATCACTTTGGAAGATGTACGTATGTTATTTGGTCTTCGTATTGATGGCCAAGCCTGTTAATGGTCCAACACAGCTTGGGAGAAGTGTATATATGGAACACTTGGGTATAGAACCGCCGACCGAAGATAGAGTGAAAAATCAAGTAAAAATAACATGGTTACAAGAGGTGTTAGCCTATCTTAAAAATAGGGAAGCACCTACCGAAGAGGAAAATATCCTCCACGCAAAAATCTATATTTTACTTCTTATTTCTTGTTTTTTATTCCCTAACAAAAGTCAAAATTTAATGCATTGTTGTTGGGTACAATTTGTTGGGAATTTAGAAACATGCAACAATTATAGTTGGAGCTCTGCATGTTTGGCTAACTTGTATAGGTGTATGTGCAAAGCGTCCTACAAAGGAGTCAAAAGCATTGGTGGTTGCGTACTCCTCATGAACATTTGGGCATTTTGGCATATACCGTTCATTGCTCCTATGACTAACCAAGTACCCGAATATCCATACGCCACTAGGTAACTTTAAATTATATTTTCATAGTTTAATATACAAAATTCTATATGCATATGGATAATTTATGACATGTGTTTGTTTTCAAAATGCTAGGTTCGCTCAAAGAGGCATGGAATACGAAACAAATCCCCGTAATTTTTTATGTGGATATCGAAATCATTTTGATCACATGATTCCTTCTGATGTAAGTCGTATAACCACAAAATAACTATTTAATTATATGTATTAGAACACTTAATTAATTTTTTTCTTTAACAGTTTAAATGGCGGCCATACCCTGCATATCCAGAAGTTTTTTGTGCTGATAGGCGTGTGTGGAGTGCGACGACTCCGATTATATGTCTTCACATTGTTGAGATGCATCAATCGGATCGGGTTAAATTCATGTTTGGATTTGAGCAAGATATCCCTTCTCAACCAAGATGTCTGATAGAACAACACGATACCGACATGCAAACCCATTGAGGTGTCCATTGGAGTACCGTCAATGAACAAGAAAATCAAGAGTGGAACAATAGAAGAAATCTGGTTTTGAATGGGAACCGTTTGAATGGAGAATTCATCCATACCAATGAATATTTTAATTGGTTTAGAAGTACTCCTTTTGTGTTTCCTTCTCAACCACAATTTTTAAACGACCCCCGTCAATTCGCCTCTTATCCAACCCAACAAACCAACATGTATCAACATATTCCCCAAACAATGCCTCCACCTTTCCAACAACATTATTCACCTTTCCAACCACAAACATCATTGTTCCAACAACAAACATATCATCACACCCAAACCACACAACACAACTCATTCTATGCCACCTCTTCACAACAACCCCTAAATTCGTTTCCAGCACATCAACCCTTCCAAACCACAAATCGACCAACCTACCAGTACTCTCCAATCCCTCAACCAAACTTCGATCACTCTCGCTCTCAACAACATACCTTTACCCCGTCCTCCTCTCAACCTAACTATGACTATCCATCCTCACAATTCCAACAACCAACCTACAACCCATCGTTTGAAAATGTATATCGTCCACCTTTTGAATCTAATGTTCCACTCTCAACCATACCGGTGCCTCAACACATCTCCAACTTTGATCTAACAGATGAGCAACTTTTGAGTATGTCAGACTTTGGTGTTGATGACATTGAACGCGGTAATGAAGAAGGTCCATCAAACCAAGAGGAAGAAAATTTATCATCCGATAGTACTCCTCCAAGTGAAGATGATCCTCCAACAGAACCGCGTGGAAGAGGACGCCGCCAAAGATTCCCAACTAGATGCTACACAGGTTCACATGTTTATCAACCACCAAGAAGAAAGTAAAAGTGAACTATGTAATGCATTTTGATTAAATAAATAAAATTTTATTATTGTTCGATGTTATTATTTAAATATTTAATTATATTATTACAAATAAATATAATTAATACAAATTTAAAATATAATAACAAAAAAAATATTTTTAATTCTTTTATTATATTAAAATAATATTAATCAATTAAATAATATATATAAAACAAAAAAAAAAATTAAATAATCAATTAAAATAATAATAATCAATTTAATAATCAATTAAAATTATAATAATCAATTTAATAATTTCATATTTAAAAAAAACATTAAAATAATATTTAATAATCAATTAAAATAATAATAATCAATTAAAATAATAATAATAAATTAAAATAGTAATAATCAATTAAAATAATAATAATCAATTAAATAAATTCATATTTATAATCAGAAGAAAAAAAGCAAAAAAAAAAATTCTTCACCCGGTCGTCCCTCCCTTGGACGAACCGGTGCAGTAAGAAAATTTTGTGGGTCCGTGCGTCCCTCCTTGGGACGACCCAGTGGAGAGGCCCAGAATTTTCGTGGCATTTTCGTATTTTATTTTGAAATCATGGCAGATTGGAATTTTTTTTTTGAAACCATGGCACTTTGGTAAAAAATTCTGGTTTTGGAGTGTGAGGAAGTAAAATCAATTTTATTACTAAATTATAATGGTTTGGTTTTCATCTTCTTTTCATCTTAGTATCTTCTAATTTTATAAAGTATATAAACTCTAAATTATCATGGTAGTTGAATAAATCTATAAAATTTATTTATAAATTATAAATAAAAATAAAAATATACATATTATATTTATTAAAAAAAAATTAAATTGATTTAAATATTATTTCAATTAATAACATTTTATACAATGTGAGTGTGATTAAGTGTCGAAGTTACTACTAATAAAAAAAGAAAAGGAAGGAAATAAAAAGTTGAAAGCATTAATTGAGAAAGTGATGGAAAAATACATTTTAAAAAAAAGAGTTAACTCAATAAAAATCTAAGAATTGGAAAAGCTAAATATTAAAGAAACAATTGAAAAAATAAATAAATTAAATGCACATATAATTCCAAGAAGAAAAAACCCTTAGTGTATTGTATAAGCACTAAAAAAACTAAAATGAGAAGTCAACTCTAACTTTCCATCAAATTTCTTAAGATTTAAGTTCACTTCAAATTTCATGATATTTTCTTCAAATTTCATCTGATTTTCTTAAGATTTATGTTTATTTCCAATTTCATCAAATTTTCTTAAGTTTTATATTCACATCAAATTTCTTAAGATATAAGTTCACCTCAAATTTCATCAGATTTTCTTCAAATTTCATTCTATTTTCTTTAGATTTATGTTTACTTCAAATTTCATCAAATTTTTTTAAGGTTTATATTCACTTCAAATTAAATCAAATTTCTTAAGATTTAAGTTCACTTCAAATTTCATTATATTTTCTTCAAATTCCATGATATTTTTTCAAATTTCATCTGATTTTCTTAAGATTTATGTTTATTTCCAATTTCATCAGATTTTCTTAAGGTTTATATTCACATCAAATTTCATCAAATTTCCTAAGATATAAGTTCACTTCGAATTTCATAAGATTTTTTTCAAATTTCATTCCATTTTCTTAAGATTTATGTTTACTTCGAATTTCATCAGATTTTGTTAAGGTTTATATTCACTTCAAATTTCATCAAATTTTTTAAGATTTAAGTTCACTTCAAATTTCATCTGATTTTCTTCAAATTTCATCCGATTTCAAATTTCATCAAATTTGCTTTAGATTTATAGTCACATCAAATTTCTTAAGATATAAGTTCACCTCAAATTTCATTCGATTTTCTTTAGATTTATGTTTACTTCAAATTTCATCAGATTTTCTTAAGGTTTAAATTCACTTCAAATTTCATCAAATTTCTTAAGATTTAAGTTCACTTCAAATTTCATTATATTTTCTTCAAATTCCATGACATTTTCTTCAAATTCCATGTTATTTTCTTCAAATTTCATATGATTTTCTTAAGATTTATGTTTATTTCCAATTTCATCAGATATTCTTAAGGTTTATATTCACATCAAATTTCCTAAGATATAAGTTCACTTCAAATTTCATCTGATTTTCTTCAAATTTCATCCGATTTTTATGGTTACTTCAAATTTCATCATATTTTCTTATGGTTTATATTCACTTCAAATTTCATCAAATTTCTTAAGATTTAAGTTCACTTCAAATTTCATGATATTTTCTTCAAATTTCATGATATTTTCTTAATTTTCATCTGATTTTCTTAAGATTTATGTTTATTTCCAATGTCATCAAATTTTCTTAAGGTTTGTATTCCCATCAAATTTCTTAAGATATAAGTTCACCTCAAATTTCATCAGATTTTCTTCAAATTTCATTCGATTTTCTTTAGATTTATGTTTACTTCAAATTTCATCAAATTTTCTTAAGGTTTATATTCACTTCAAATTTCATCAAATTTCTTAAGATTTAAGTTCACTTCAAATTTCATTATATTTTCTTCAAATTCCATGATATGGTCTATGGTTTAGGGTGTAGGGTTTAGGGTATATGGTATAGGGTTTAAGGTTTAAGGTTTATATTGACTTCAAATTTCATCAAATTTCTTAGGGTTTAGGGTTTAGAGTTAAGGGTTTGAAGTGAATATAAATCTTAAGAAATTTTATTAAATTTGAAGTGAATATAAACCTTAAGAAAATCTGATGAAATTTGAAGTAAACATAAATCTTAAGAAAATTGAATGAAAATTGAAAAAATCTAATGAAATTTGAAGTGAACATATAACTTAAGAATTTTGATGAAATTTGAAGTAAACATAAATCTTAAGAAAATCGGATGAAATTTGAAGAAAGTATCACCACCGATTTTCCCATTTTTCCGGTTCCGCCGGTTTTTTTGGTTTTGTTCTAGTTCGATAGCACCATCGATCGAGTAGTCGAACCAGACCCGTGACTAGTCTGGTTCCCGGTCCAACCGGTCTGACCGGCCAGTCAGGTTTTGAAAACATTGGTCTCAACGTCAACTTTATAATTTTCAAAGCAAAACAATGCTATAACAAACAAGCGTTCAACCCTCTAGTGTTACGTATCAGAGCATTGACACTAACTCTAAATAAGAAGAGCAACTTCTTCTAGACTCTGCAACTTGGACTACTCTTAGTTATTTCTACATTATCCATGTAGAGGTAACATTCAAACAGAAAAGGTGATGTATCATAACAATATAATAAGTCATATAATTATGAATAAACAAAAATTATATCATGTAAGATTCCAAGCTTGACAATCATCAAGAATTCAACTCATCAATTCTACAGTTTAACAATTCAATCGATGCCATGCAACTGACATTGATGCAGAGATGCATGTGGTACAATTAGGGCATAAGCCCTCTCCAAAATACCGATTATGGGTAACAACATAATCCAAATCCGAGCTATCAACATATGGCCAATTCCGGGTCAAAAACATAAGTCAAATATGGGCTATCAACATACGGCCAATTCCGGGCCAACAACATAAACCAAGTTCGAGCTATTAAGAATGCACCCATGCGACAC
Organism: Vicia sativa; assembly: GCA_021764765.1. Lineage (NCBI taxonomy): Eukaryota > Viridiplantae > Streptophyta > Magnoliopsida > Fabales > Fabaceae > Vicia > Vicia sativa. Next base: position 22,283,010 of record CM038797.1, read on the forward strand.
TGGTACGAGACAACAACTTATGCAATGCAGTGTCAACTACATGCCTATTCCAGACTAACAATAAAATCATAATATTTTAGCAACCACTACAATTTATTCATACTTTATGTATATCACAACAATTAAATTCAACTACTATGTTTTGCGTTACGACACATACACATATGTTTTCATCGCAAATTCTTCCCATAAAATATTAGGCCACTGTTCTAAAAATAGGTTTCATGTTATAGAAAATGTTGTTAACTTTTCAACAGTTCAAACGGCGTGTCAAACGGGCACCTGAGTCAAAAGTTATAAGTTTTTAAAGTTTTGGAAACTAAGCCAGTTTCAGCGTTTCAGAGAATAATCGGTTACCATATATGAGAACTTAGTTACCACGTGATATTTTGAAGATTATGGCTAGTGTTTCACCGGGTAACCAATTACTATATATGGGAACCCGGGTTCCCAGTGTTGCAAAGGCAAAATCAACAATTTTTGCTTTTTCACTAAAAATTCAATTTTTCATCACATAAAAACATATTGATTCATTTGATTAACTATCCATAACATACATATCTATTATAATACAATCCTCATACAATTTAATCATTCAAATTCACAATTATCAATCAATTTAACAAATCATCTACACTAAAAAAATAACATGCATATCATCACTTACCAATAGTTAAACCATCTATGATAGAGTTAGAACTCCACCCTTATAGTTCTTGATTATTACCAAGCTTGATCTTTTCTCCTCTTCTCCCATGAAAATTTTCCTCAAGACCTAACTTCTCTTTTCCTCGGTCTTTCTTTGTTTCACGATCGTCCAAACTATGGTTTAATTCTCTCTTCTTTATTTTGACAAATAAACCCATTGGACCCCTAAATACATATTCCAACTCTGTCCTTCTCTAATTTAAATAATAACAATAATATAATTATAAAAAATATAATTATTATTTTAATTCAAATGATACCAAGAAATTATTTATCTCTCTGCACCTCATGTTTCTACCCTTTTGGTCAAACACCTCATGTTAGAAATTCTGTCAGTTTCAACAAGGTAACCGGTTACCATATATGAGAACTTGGTTACCAATATGAAGATATGAAGATATATATAGTTAGTAAGATTTTATAGCATAATGCAGTTTGTTTTAGTTTGGTTTACAAAATACAAACTGCAAATCGAACCGAATTGTGCAGTTCGATTAGAAAATGATCCAAACACATCCGAATCAACTGTGATTTTTGCGATATCGATTTGGTTTGGTTCGATTTTGCAGTTTTTTATTGGACTAATTTGGTGTTGAACACCTCTAAATCCAACACTAACAAATAAAAAATCAATTTTAAATAATGAATCAATCACTTATGAATTATACAGGTTGAGTCGTTATTCACCCATTATTGGGTGGGTTTAGACAAATAATAAGTTGAACAACTGTATTTTCTCAATTTGTTGCTTATTATATGCATTTATCTTATTTTTGATTTTAATATTACTAATGCTCAATAATGTGACATGATAAGACCCATACTTTGAACAATTGAGTACATGCTTTTACTTTCTTTTCACGTGACTAGAGATTAAACCATCATATTCCCTCCGTCCCACAATGGAAGATCTAAAAAGGATTAAATGATGTTCCAAAATGAAAGATCCATTTCAATTTTCAATACATTTTTTTCAATTATACCATTTAATTTATTAAACTTTCATAATTTCCAATATATAATTAGGGGCATTATAATAAAAACCTTATTATCTCTCTTACTTTTCTATATTTTTCTTAATATGTATGAAATGATGTGGCAGGTCACTCATTATAAGACGAGGGATGTATCATAATTAAATAACTCATTTTTCTAAAGTTTTAGATTCTTCATATTACCATTTTTTCACTGTCTCAACACTATTTTCTCTCAAAACATGAGTTGATATGTTTTAATATGTCTCACTCTCTTTTCTTTTCATTTTCTTCAATTTATTACAAAACTTTGATGCTCACTTAGAAATATTCATGGAAAGTTAGAGTTGACTTCTCATTTTAGTTTTTTTAGTGCTTATACAATACACTAAAGGCTTTTTCTTCTTGGAATTATATGTGCATTTAATTTATTTATTTTTTCAATTGTTTCTTTAATATTTAGCTTTTTCAATTCTTTGATTTTTATTGAATTAACTTTTTAAAAAAAATGTATTTTTCCATCACTTTCTCAATTAATGCTTTCAACTTTTTATTTCCTTCCTTTTCTTTTTTTATTAGTAGTAACTTCGACACTTAATCACACTCACATTATATAAAATGTTATTAATTGAAATAATATTTAAATCAATTTAATTTTTTAATAAATATAATATGTATATTTTTATTTTTATTTATAATTTATAAATAAATTTTATAGATTTATTCAACTACCATGATAATTTAGAGTTTATATACTTTATAAAATTAGAAGATACTAAGATGAAAAGAAGATGAAAACCAAACCATGATAATTTAGTAATAAAATTGATTTTACTTCCTCACACTCCAAAACCAAACTGAAGATGAAAAGATTAAAATATTATTTTACTTTCTTACACTACACTACTTCACATCACAACTTTTGCTTAGAGTACACCATTTATTTATTCTTACTGTAAAGTCACATCATTTCAGAGAAGTAGAGTAAGTAATGTGGCTATGTTTAGAGTTCCTTGGATATGCATATTAGTAGAGTAGGGTAGTGTACAGATTTTGTATTTTTTAAATAATACTTTAAAAATCTTGTTTCTCTTTCTTTCTCATACAACTCTTTTTCACTTCTTCTTTTAACTTCTTCTCTCCAATCTTCTCTTCAAGCCCTTCCCTTATAGTTCCTCTTATTTATATTTTTTTAATTTTTAATTCTTAGTTTTCGTCTCCACATCGAAGTATATAACCGTAGCGATATAAACAAGAATACTCTTTTTAGTTTATCTGTATTTTTTGAAGAAATATTTATCACACAAAAATTTCAAATCTAGACATAATTCTCAATTTTATTTTTAAACTTAAACTTGCATGCTTTACAAGATTAAAATGTGTTTTATTTGTTGTTAAAGGAGTTCTCTTCCCCAATGGAGTTGGTTTTCCTCCCCTGAAATCGAGCTGCTTTCCCCAGTAACTCATCTTCTTGGGTGAGTTGTTTTCCTTAGCGTGTCTTCATTATTTTTGCTTCGTCAGTGATGTCTTGTTTCCCTTATGAAGTTTGTCTTGTTGCATTGCATTTCATAATCATTAAACATTGCATAGCATCTTAGGGCAAAAAATATGGCTTATTCTATATTTAAGTATCTTTTATCTCGTCGAGGCGAAGATTTTCTTCTTGTCTCTGGATAGAAGACACTTAAATAAGGGTAATTGTTGTACCCCTGATTTTTTCCCTTAAGATCCCTCATCATCCCATCATCACAATGCATCATGTTCACATACAAGTGTTTGTTCCCCTGTTTGTCCTATTGTTAAGTTTGCTCCTAAGGGATCATCAAGCACCCTGATTGTGTTCTGCGTATGTGTTGATCGACATTTATTTCATCTATTAAAATCTGATTAAAATACAAAAAATATTTGTTTTACCTTGTATATTTTTGTATTTTGTAAGTATCAAGCAAAAACATCTGACAAGTGTAAGTTTTTCCGGAGTTTTCCCCCCACACTTGTTTTGAACCAATTTTTTTTAAAAAAATTACAATGCAATTGATTTTCACTAAGGAGAAGTCGATTTCTCATTGCTATTTTTAGCCAAATTTCAAAAAAAGCTTAGTGCAATCGACTTGCACACGTGAAACAATTTGAAGTGTTACTCTTGCCAATTTTTCTCAAGATCTTCAAGTGGTGAATGTTGATGTTCATCTTCTACTATGTGATCTCTTGATAATTCTCGTGTGTTGATCCATTGAGCAAACTTGTTTTTAGTTCCATTGATCTTAATTTCTAAAAAATTAAGTGGAATTTTCGTGCTCAATTGAATCAAGGATCACAAGGTGTTTGGTGAAACGTTTGAACAAGAATTTGGCCTTTTGAAATGTGATTTTTCTGTTCTGCACAGTGAGAAATCGATTGCACCTGTTAGTGCAATCGATTGTAGTTGCTGTTTTTTTGCGCAAATATTTTTGAAAACTGTTATTGGGCAATCGATTTGCACCTTAGTGCAATCAATTTGCACAAAGCATAATGTGTTTCTTGACTTGTTTTTTAACTTGTTTTGGATGATTACTCTTCTTCTACTCCATTATTTTGATGTTTGCCTTGGATTGTGGTCTTGAACACCAAATTTCTCTTTAATTTCAATGGACTTTGGGTGTTGATGAGGTTGGAAAAATGTATTGTTGATTCAAATCTATCAAAGGATGAATTATTCAACTCATTCTTGGTGCTTTGAGTTAATAATATATTTTGTGCCTTAGTCCACCAAGATACTGGTTGAAGTTAAATATGGAAGAATCTTGAGAAGATGATACAAGTTGATCTATCATTTCCCCCTCTTCATCTTATCCAATTATTTTTATTTTACATGTGTTGACAAACATTAGAGGATGATCTATATATCATTCCTCTCGTTTTCTTTTTCAACACATAAATCATGGTTGACCGGCTTCGTTGTAGGGTGACCTCTACATAGGTTACTTGGCGATTGCTTAACATAGCTTTACATTTCGTCCCGAATCAGAAAATGATCAATTGGTGGCATAAACTTTGTGTTTTGTAAAAAGCCCCAAAAGATGGTTTGAGATTTGATTATGGATCAACACTTGTGATCCTTGTCATGTAGTCGCTATGATTTTTTTAATCAAGCTTTTGATAAGTTTTCACTAACTTTGTCCTATTGAAATTCTCAACAATATTTGATCAAGTGATGAGATCTTTATTTGTTCCAAAATGGATGATATACTTGACAAAAAGCAATTGAAACTTGTCGTGTGGTCACTATGATTTTATCAATCTTATGGCAAGTCTTTATGCACAAGCTTCATGATGATCATCTAGCTAACCTTACTTATTTACTAACAATTGACTTTTACTTTATGCTTTTATTTTATACCTTTATTTTTCCGCCTTTATTTTCATGTCCTTTACTTTAGGCATTTTAATTTAGCATTTACATTTCATGTCATTTTTTATTTGCTCACTTGAGCATTTTAGTTTCTTGTTATTTTGAATTTTCTCACTTGAGCTTTCTTTTTCCTTTTGAAAATACCTAATAATTCAACTTAAACACTAAAAAAACTTAATTCTTTTTCTTGGACTTGGTTACTATCCATATGCTCAGAGTTTGACTTTGGACTTAGAATTAGGACCGCAACCATAGCTCGGAGATTCTGTGATTTTGATGTTATTTTGTCTATGCTTGGGCTATTATTTTTCTATGTGCAGGTTGTTCTGTTTGTACTCGTTTACGAGTGGATTTCTTCCAAATACAGTTGTTATGTTGCCCGATTTTTGAAAGACTAATTTCATCTGAGGCACTGGTTTATGTGAGACTTGGTATTTTGCTACGATTAATTGCTTGTATGGTAATCCAAACGAAGGAATGTTGTATTGACTTGATGATGTCAAGTACTAAGTTTTCTACCTGGTTAAATCTTTTTTTACCCTTACCTTTTACTTTTTGCACATAGGTTAGCCTCTTCATCTCCCCCCATATTCTTTAATTTTCAAAATCTTCCCCCTTTTTCAAAGGAATTTTGTCTTCAAAACTCGAACCGCTTTCATAAATAAAAACTTGGACCAAATTAAACCTTTTTTAAACCTTTTTTTATCAACACTTAACCAAATTAACAAGACTTTGACCATTTTTCATAAGACTAAAAGTCAATCAACCTCATTCAAACTTTTTTGAGCCCTTTGAGGCTTTTCTCCAAAAATCATTTTCTTGAAAGATTAGACTCTTGTTAAGTCTTTGTAGTGATGTGAACCGTTATACTTCTACTATATGTACTGGAGTAAGAAGTTTTTCACTTGGTGTCGAGGATGCTTGTTGATGAAAATTTGAGCTTAAATTCTCCACTTTGAGTTAACAAAACGCTCCTTTATCATAATCGTGGGTAGTAGGCATGTTTACCAGTCACATATGATGATGATGCCTATATTTCTTAAAATTAACTAACACACTAATTTTGGTCTTTTTTTACCCGAACTACATGAGTTTTGATTTCAACAATCCACATTGTTGGTATGTAGGCCTAAAATTCATTGGAAGTTCTATCAAATCAAAAATTGTAAAAAATACTTCTCTTCCCATCCCCACCATCCAATTTGTACAAATCTTTTTAGCACATATATAAATTTTTAAAGAAGTTCATGCGCAGTACCGTAGATGCTTAGGATGCCTAATACTTCCCGTTGCATAATTAACTGCCGTAGCTTGGTCTCATTTTCTTTTAAGATTTTATTCGTTTTTTTCCTATTCCTTTGACTCAATTCAATGACTTAGTCTCGAAAATTTTGCCACGACCATCATCTTTGGTGTATATTACTTTTTGTTTTTGTTTGATTGATTATCTTTATTAATTCTTCTACTGGAGCGCTTCTTTCTATGGGTTCTTCTGTTTAACTTTTTTGTTTTTTTGTTATAGCTCCTCACTTATATGATGATCCCGGCCTTTATGATAATTCATCTCTTTTATATTATATATGTCTCTCTTTCTACTTGATTAGAGTATTAGTTGTTTTGATTTCACATTGTCCATTATTAAATAATTAAATATATTTTTATTTTCTATATAAGAAACTTTCAATGTTTCATATTAATATATCGTCAGCCGGAGTTGAAGTGTTAAATACTAGTGTTTTTTAGTTACACTATTAAGCCTTTTATATTTTACTTGTAGTCTTATCTTGTAACTTTTATTTTCATAAATCATCCACATTATTAAAACGGTATCTTCTACCCCGTTTTTTTTATCTAATATGTCATTTTTATAGTTGTCATCACATATGTGATACAGGTGGTTTTCTATACAATGAAATTATTCACTAGAGAATTACAGATTGAAATGATTGTAGAGGACTTTTCTCTAAACACATTCAAACGAACATTAATTTTATTTATTTTTTGTAATTTTTTTTTGGTTCATACTTAGTTGACTAAAACTAAACAATACTATGCTGTCTCTTTCGTTTTAATATTCAATCATACATAGAGCTAGCACGCAGCTGGAATCTGGCTCAATATTTCAGACTTTTCGTAGTTAGCAGTTCATTGTTTCTGTTGTTGATAGTTTCATTGTTTTTGTTGTTGATAGTTTCATTGTTTTAATTTTAAGAAACCAACATTCTGGCGTTAATATGTCAGCGCCTTTATCATCTGTTAAACTTATATAATTTTAAATATATTTTAAAAGTAACTTAAAAAAATTTCACTGATAAAATATGATTAGATGCATTTTAAAAATATGTTATACTTGTTATACTGTCAGCATATATAAACTATCCTCAACGCATATTATTCAAATTAATTTAAAAGTAGGGATTGATTACATATCAGCACGACTTATTAAAATATATTATCTCGCTGATATATTAGGTATATACATTTAAAAGACTACTCAACAAGCAATCTCACTGTCAACTCCGCACAATAAAAAGGCATGCTAAGTTTTGTTTCAAAGGAAAGCATGCCTCTCTCTCTTTATAGGAGAGAAAATATAAAGTAACTCCTTTATTTTAGGAGTGATATAATGACTCTTAAATAAGAAAATAAATAATATTAAATAAGAAATATTTCAACACTCCCACTAAGTTGGTACTTAGATGTCAATCATGCCCAACTTGGTGATTAAGTATTTAAATATTGTTCTTCTCAAATTTTTGATCAATATATCAGCTGTATGTTGATTGGAATAGATAAATGGCAAACACAGAGTACCAGAGTCAATCTTTTCTTTGATGAAATGATGGTCGGTCTCGATATGTTTGGTACGATCATGTTGAACCAAATTATGAGCTATGCTTATAGTTGCCTTGTTGTCAAAGTACAATTTCAATAGAGGTTCTACCTCTACCTTCAGTTCTTTTAGGACTCCGAGAATCCACATATCTTCACAAATTCTTTGGGTCATTGCTCTAAACTCACCTTCAACACTACTTCTTGCAACTACTCCTAGTTTTTTGCTTCTCCAAGCCACTATGTTCCCTCACACATATGTGCAATAACCTGTAGTTGATATTCTATCTATAATGGACTCTTCCCAATCTGCATCAGTTAATATTGCCACATTTTCATCATTGGTCTTCTTGAAGAATAACCCTTTCTAGGATTTGCTTAAGTATCTCAAGATTTTGTGCACAACTTCAATGTGTTCTTCATATGGTACATGCATGAATTGACTCACAAAACTAGCATAGAAAGCAATGTCAGGACGAGCATGAGAAATATATTAATTTTCCAACCAACCTTTGATATCTTCCAGTGTCAACTGGTATGTCCCCTTTCTCCCAAAGTTTGGCACTTTGTGTCGACAGGCTTACAACCACACATACATGTCTCTTCTAGGAGATCAAGAACATATTTTTTTTGAGAAACAACAATTCCTCTCTTTGACCTTGCTACTTCCATGCTAATAAAATACTTGAGGGGACCCAAATGTTTGATTTCAAAATTTGTTGCTAAGTTTCTTTTTAATCTCTTCATTTCTATCTCATCATTACTTGTATGAATAATATCATCAAGCTCTCGGAGATTATTTCAACCCATACAAGGACTTTTTTAGTTTACATACCTGTGACCCAAAGGTTTCTTCAAAACCTGGTGGACAATCCATATATACTTCTTCTTTTAAATCTCCATTAGACATTTTTGACATCTAACTTATGGAGAGGCCAGTCTAAGTTAGCAGCGAGGGATAAGAGTATTCTGATTGTGTTAAGCCTTTCAACATGAGCAAATGTCTCTGTGAAATCCATACCATAGGTATGAGTGAATCCTTTTGCAACCAATTGAACTTTGTACCTTCTGATTGATCCATCAGAATTGTACTTAATTGTGAACACACATTTACATCCCATAATTCTTTTGCCTGCCAGCAGTGTTGTGGCACTCCTAGTTTTATTCTTTTTAAGAGCTTTCATATTATCGGAAAAAACTTCCTTCCACTTTGAATTTCTAGAGCCTCATATACATTCTTAAGAATTTTGACACTAGATAGATTATAAGTAAATACATCAAAAGAGGGAGACAAGTTTGAGTATGCTTCAAAATTAGACAATTGGTGCCTAGTACATGACCTACCTGGATTCCTAAAGGCTATGAGAACATTAAGATCAGTATATTGGTTCCTAAGTTCTATAGGGACATTAAGGTCGGTATATAGAGTATCAGGATCAAGGAAAGACTTACCTGTCTGAGTCAGCTGACTATCACTCGATTCAGATTCTTGGCTGAGTTGAGGAATAGGGTCTTCTACTACTTGATCATTGTTTCTTCTAACATAAATTTTTCCTTTCTAAATTGAACTTCCTTCCTCAAATCTTTTTTCTATTCCATCTCAAATCTTTTTTCTATTCCATTATAAGGATTTCAGAAAAAACATTTGTGTCACACCCCAAAATTTATCCTATTCTTTTTATTGCGCGCAATTGCATTCCCATCAATGGTGTTATGCTTATGGGCTTGAAGTGACTCATAATTTTTCTGTTACAAGCCATAGGAGATGTTTGCATTTTCAATCAATCCGATGGATTTAAGAGTTACAGAATCAACAATCTCTTGTAAATCTTTTAAGGTTTAGTATTTTTGGGCCATCTAAATTTTGGTATAGATGAAAGATTTGATTTGAGTGGACGATCATGGAAAGTGCAGAATACTTGGAACTTTGGTTCTTTAGGATTTTTGCAGTGGATTTTTGGTCAAGAGAAAAGCCAAGGTGAATTGAGGATTGTGAGCATTGGTTTTGTTCAAGAATTTGATTCAAGAAAATTTGGGAGTTTTATTTGAGAGTTCATGGATTTAAATGCGGATTGAGTTTTGTTAATCGAATTGTTCTTCCCATTTTTCCCATTATCTTTAGGTGTTTAGAAACGTTCGGATACTTAAACTTTTTTTTTGGAAATATTTGGGAATTCAAAGTTCAAGACAAGTTCATTTTTCTTTTTTCTATCCATTTATTACCGAGGTTGGTTTATGGTATGGGAATTAAGACATGGAATCGCTATTATTTGCAACATTCATTTGGATACTATTTTTTCCAAGATAATGACAAGTTCAAAATTAGTGTACAATTTTGGCATTCTTATTCAAGATTTGATTTAAGTTTGAATTATAAAGTTCCAATTGTATTGATATTTCACAAGGTCACAAATTTAATAAAGATCTTACATACTTTCTTAAGGATTCAAATGAAGCCAAAGTCCTAAGTTTTCTAACTAAGTTACAATGTGAATTCTAATAGAGATAATCCTATGCTAATAAAATCTCCATTCTTGCATCTCTTTATCCTCCATCTTCAAGGTTCCCATCATGTATCCAAGCTGCCCAAGCCTTGCCATCTCCAAAACTCACCATGATTCATACATGAAAACAAAGAAAAGAATGGTTAGCAATACAATTCAAGCATAAACAAAATTATTTCAATTTATTTTGTAATTCATCATAAGGGAATTCTGGCAAGAATCAGGATTTAAGGTTGTTTTCTATCTTGCTTAAAGAAGGCCTCAGTCAAAAAATTTCATCCTTCATCGGCCAAAAACTCCAATTGTAAATCACGAATTACTTCGGTTCACAAAGGGAGGTGTAACTCAAAATCATCATAGTTACAATAATAAAGTAAGCCAGCAGCAAGCACAAGTTAAAGGTTTTAGCCCAAAAAACCAGATTCAAATATCAGTACAGCAGGAGCAGGAGCAGACAAAGCTAAAAATGTCAAGACATTAAGCCACTTTTTTCCCCAAGGACCAACATATCACAGTTCAGAACATAGCATGTCAGAAATTCAAAAATGTTAAGACAGGAAGCCCAATTGATAAAGCACAACAGGTTTATGGTCAAAAGCAGCAAAACAGGCAACAGAACAGCAGAGCCAGCATTAGAAAAAGCTAAAATACTAGTTCCAAAACACAATTCAAAAAACCTAGTTTACCAGGATAACAAGGGCAACTATACGAAGCCAGAGGGGAACCAGAAGCAAAAAACCAGCAACAAAAAAAAAAGCGATACAAAAACAAAAAACAGAAACCAAAGAACAACAGAACACGGTTCACAACCAAAAACCCTAGCAGCAGCCACATTGTTCCAAAACCAAAATACAAATTACCAGAAACAGAACCAAAACAGAACCATCATCATCATCATATTCGCAACATCAACAACACAGAGCAAGCCATAAACAGAGAACCTAAAAACCCGAAGCATTTTCTTTCATCACTTTCCTAAACACAACCCTTCAGAAACTTGTTTTCAGAAATCACAGGTTCTGATAACAGAGAAAGAAGAAGAGGAGAAAAAGTTTAGAACAATCTCACCTGGAAACAGTGAAGAGACCAAATCGAAACCTAGGGTTTCGTTCACCCTCTTCAAGATCTGCACAATTCCGGCCAGCATCTACAAAAACCAACACAAAATAAAGCATCAAAAGATAGAAACGAGTCAGAAAACATAAGAAAATCACGAATCGGAGCATCGCCGCCGTGGACCGCCGTGACAACCACCATAGGCGATTTCCGGCGATGATTTCCGGAAAAGATGAAGATCAACCGAGGGACACAAAGTTCCGAAGGAGATCGCAACTGAGGGCCATCAACAGAGAAGAATAAGTATTGTTTCCAGCGTTAGTGAGAAAGAGGCAGGGAATATCGATTTCGTTAAGAGAAGTGTGGGAGGGTTCTGAACGAGGGAGAAGAAAGAGCGTGAGTGACTGAGTGAAAATTATATTTTGTTTGTTTTTATTATTCCAAACTGATTTTGTTTTCCCTTAAATTAAAAACATTTAATTTGTTATTATAAGTTAAGTTTAGTTGTTGATTAGTGGTGGTGACAAGTCACCACCCACTAATTATTAAATTGCGTTCCCGTGCACGCCACCATGCCTCCTTACCATACGACCTCAGCATCGTCACCATCTGATCTCTTTATACTCCCTTCATATGATGGTTAATGGGAGATCTGAAGGTTTTCCCATCATCTAACACACCAGATCATGTCTCCATGGTGTGCTATCAAATTTTTGCTGCTGTGGATCCCTTTATTTGGGCTTGGGCTTATATTCTTTGTTGGATTTCATTTCACACCCCCCAAAGTTGCTGCATACAGGCTATTTCTAAACTTAACCTTATTTATTTTACTATTATTTATTTATTTGCAAATAAACTGTGATAACTTGTATTAAATAATTATTAGCCATTGATAATTTTTATTTGACAATTTCCGATTAAACTATTAGTCGATTTTATCAAATAAAAAAGATGTAGTCTAACAATTATTTAAATTCCTAATTGTATTGTTTGATAATTATTTATGTGCTTGATACGCTTGTACAATTTATTAGCCATTACACACGTCACGCGCAATTAATATGAAAACAACTCCAATTTCTCTTGATTGGCTCATAAGCCAATTTTTTAAAGGGTCTCATAGTTGGGGATGGGCATGGCCATTCTCACAAGGTTAATTAAAGCCCTTGTTGCTTTGATTAACCATAACCCGAATAAATTTGGTTCATACACCAATTGTCCATGCACCAGGGTCCCATAGTTGGGGATAGGAGAACCTATCCTCACAAGATTAATCAAGTCCGTATATTTGATTAATCATAACCCGAATCATTCCATCTCTTTCGGTCCGTTACCAAACCCCATCTAAAACACTTTCATAATTAAAAATTCAAAGCTCGATCCAACGTCGAGTGTCTTTTCAAAAACCCTTTTCACAATAAAACCAAGTTCTTAAATCGTTGGACGATAGGCCAATAGTTTAAGAATTTGTGTCAAATAAACCCCTAGTCTTTAAGTCGTTGGACGTTAGACCAATTTCTTAAAGACTCTTAGTCTTTAAATCGTTGCACGTTAGGCCAATTGTTTAAAGACTCATTAATAATGTTAACTTTGGTTCACTTCACTTATTCATAAGAAAACCTTTTTGGGTGATAGACGACTCGTCTGAGCATTAGCTCCTCGGGTTTCTAGTATTTGAATCGTAAGACGTTAGTCCTATTGTTCGGTACTTTTTCACCCACTTAAAAAACAATTCAACTCACTTAACTCTTTTTCGCTCATATGAGACTATCAAAACTCTTTTCTTACAAAGAGTGTGCAATAGCCATTTCAAACATGAATGAGGACTTAAGCTTTTCAAACAAACTAAATAAGTCCAAATTCAAGTATTTGAAATGCTTAATGCACAATTTTTCTTATAAAATCAATACAACCAATTTAAAACATTTTTGAGAGGAACTACGGAGTTTTGATTTTCCCATTGCATGAGGGAATACATAGGCACACGGTTTCGAAACCGTGCCAAACTCAAAATAATAATAAATAAATCCCGTTTCTTTTATTTTTCAGTCTTAACTTATGAATTAGCAATTTAACACACACAAACAGTTAGAACTAAATGGGTCCTATCGAGTACGATAGATGTAAGGGGTGCTAATACCTTTCCCTTACATAAACGACTCCTGTTTCCATGTCTTTTGGTCACGTAGATCGCCTTATCCGCATCTGTGGGGTTTTATCTATATTTCCCCGTTCTTTTTAGAACAAGTAAAATTAGGTGGCAACTTCATTGTTTTTAAAACAACCGATGAAAAAACCAGTCATCACAGCTGGCGATTTCAATTGGGATATTTTTAAAATTCTTTTTGACTAAGCGAGTCAACCCTAGTTTAGTTCTTCGCATTTTTGTGTGTTTGTTTATTGCTTTGATGTTTATTATTCATTGCCTATTATTTCTTTACATTTTGTATATTATCCTGTTGATGTATATTATGATGTTGGGAACTTGTTGGTTATGTGTCATACCCCAATTTTTGACCTAATATACCACCTTACATTTTCATTACTGCATCACTAACAGTTCAGAACAGAATTAATCGGGTGTGGCTTCTACAGGTCAAAATCAGGATTTCACAAAATTTTCATCTGATTCAAGAGGTAATCAATTAGTGTTTGAGTTCTCACTCACCTAAATTGATATATCTTAATCAACTATCGGCAATTGATCTTCAGATATCCAACCTTTTCTCATGATCTATCGAGGATCGACCAATTAGGGTTTTTATCGATGATAAGCAATCACTGATTTTCTGATCAATGAATGACTTTTTTGCTTGGAGATTGATCTTCATATCTTCAATACAACATTTTGACCTAATTTCCTGATTCAAAACATCACAGAAGTTCACATTTTTCATCAGTCAATTTCTGGATCATCTGATGAAATTTCATCTGCACTGAAAAGTCAAACTTTGACTTTTGGTCAACTTTTTCAAGATAAAACTTTTTCAATCATCAAAATACTTCAAATGATCCATCATGATCATAAAAAATCAAGAAATTTGGAAAAGTCAACAAAAAGTCAAAATTTTCAACACTTGGAAAAATTTTCAAGTGTTAAAATTTCATTGTTTTTCCTACTTTCATGGCATTTTTTCACATAGTTCCATTTGGAATTAGAAAAAACTCAAAACATGAAAGTTGTAGCCCTTGAAACAAGCTTTCCAAAATGTCCAAGAACTTGCAAATCCATTGTGTCTAGCTATACTTTTGATTTTGAAATATAGAGCTCCAAAACCATGGATTTCAAGTTCATGCTTCAAAAATTACAAGTCATTTTTTGAGTTTTCTCCTTCTAGAAGCCTTGCCACCTAGCCAATATGGATAGAGCTGATAAAAATCAGATGGAAAGTGATTATGATGGAGATAAGATCAAGTTGAATTTTAACCATGGTTAAAAGGAAGGTTCCTTTTGCATTTATGGCAAAAAAGACTTTCTTGCCCTCTAAGGCAAGTTGTCCAAATCCAAGCCAATCTTCTTCACTTGCCATTCTGATTTCTTGACCTATAAATAAAGGTCATGTTTGCAATTTGAAACTACACCAAAGCTATGCAAGAACAAGCTTTCTCTCTTCTTTCTTAAAATTCAAGTTACATAGTTCAAAAGTGAGAATTCTTGCATTTTTCAAATTTTGTGAAACACTGAGAAACTTGGTGTCTAACATGTCATAAACATCAAATAGAACTGGTTTGAAACTTAAAATCAACACAAGAAAAGCCTAAAAAAACCCAAACTTGAAAAGTTGTGATATTCATCAAACACTTCAAACACGAATTCAAAGTTCACATCAAGCATATGCAGTTGGACTTGGTCAGAATGATCCAGGCTATTTCAGATCAAGCATAACACTTCCACATGTTCCATGAGGTGCACTGGTGCTATAGCAATCATCATAACAACTCTGTAACACCTCCTTCGAAGAAATCAATCTCAGCTTCAAGAGGTAAGAACACTAACTTTGAACTTCATATTTTCTGCTTTCCAGTTCAAAAATGGCTTGGCCGTTTTGTTTATGCACCTTCACTGATCATTAACCCTCAATCAATTGCTTGATTCCATGTCCATACACGATTTCAATTTGATTTTAAAGAACTAGGGTTCTTCGTGTTTTCTGGGAAATTAATCATGTTTAACTAAAAATAAATGGAATTAATCACCATCATCATGTTCCTGGTTCAATTTCGATCAAGTTTGATGTTTACATCGAGCAATTTCATCAAGAAACAAAGAATCCATGGCTGGATGAAGGATTGAGGAAGAAGAAGTGCAGTGCGCGCGTTTTCTAGTTCAAAAATGGCTTGGCCGTTTTGTTTATGCACCTTCACTGATCATTAACCCTCAATCAATTGCTTGATTCCATGTCCATACACGATTTCAATTTGATTTTAAAGAACTAGGGTTCTTCGTGTTTTCTGCGAAATTAATCATGTTTAACTAAAAATAAATGGAATTAATCACCATCATCATGTTCCTGGTTCAATTTCGATCAAGTTTGATGTTTACATCGAGCAATTTCATCAAGAAACAAAGAATCCATGGCTGGATGAAGGATTGAGGAAGAAGAAGTGCAGTGCGCGCGTTTTCTAGAAATTCAAATTTTCAGTTTGTAATATAATTAATTGGATTGGCATAAGTGAACGGATGTATTGCCGCCCCAGCGGTTGCCAGCTCACCTTTAAGTTACTTGCCATGCCTTGCCCAATGGTCCCGGGTTCGAGTAGCCTTGGGACCATTTTTGCCAAACTTTTTTGTTTTCTCTTCATATTTTTTTCAAACTTCAACTCTTTCAAAACCCAATCAAAACTCCTTATTTTGAGGTGATTTTTTGCGCACGTGTCATTTAACATACCTATTTTAGGATAGTGTCAAAAAATTCAAAAATACTTTCTTTTGACTATATTTTTATCGAGCCGAAAACGATACGTTTTGAGTACTTTTCAAAGCACTTTCAAAGATGTTTCTTTCAAACTTTCGAAGCCCAAAACTTTTCCAAACTTCTTGTAAGTATATTTCACTTTTCAAAAACACTTTCAAGATCTTTTCCAAATATTTCACTTTCCAAATTCTTTTTATGTACATACATATTTCCTTGTACATATCCAATTCTTTTATGTACATAGCTATTTCCTTGTACATAATACAGACGTCTCTGTAAATATTCAAGTATAGACAAACTTTGTTCGTTTGTTTTCATTTCACTTGTGTATACACTGAATACCATTGGTATTAAAAGGAGCATTATTCCCGGTGAAACTGCTTTTAAACCAATGGGCCTCCCTTACGGTATAAGTCCCAACCTTCCTATGTACATACGCATCTCCTTGTACATAAATACTCACTCGTGTACATATTTACTTCCTTGTACACATTCAAACTTGTAAGTAATCAAGTTACGCTCGTTTCAAACGTTCGTTTTACACACACTTGTTTATATTTCCTTCATAAACTCCTGTGAATAAACTTCATACACTTGTTTATATAACTATCTAGTTATAACATAGCAACTAGTCTAACCACTAGGCTCCCCACAAAGGTAGCCTCCTCTTGGGCTTTGTACAAGGTAACTCATTTCATATGAGTTCAGTCTCCCCTTAGGCTTCATATAAGAAAACTCATTCATCTGAGTTTAGCCTCCGCTTAGGCTTCATATAAGGCAACACTCCCCTGTTGAGTCAGCCTCCTCTTGGGCTTCGTTCAAAAGAACTCCTCATTGAGTTTAGCCTTCTCTTGGGCATCAAACAAGAAAGAGACCAGGAAATCTCTTAACAGCCTCCTATTGGGCTTCCAATACAAAGAATCACCCGCGCTAGGATAGAACCCTGAGAGTATGATTTCTCGGTGAAATCACTCTTGAAATCCTAAGAGGATGGTTTCCCGGTGAAACCCTTCTTAAAGCCAAAGCCAGCCATACCCTATAGCTTCCTCTTGAGCTTCATACAACGACCCTCGATGACCCTCGATGACCCTCGGAATGCCTCCTCTTGGGCTTACAATACAAGGACCCATGGGCTTCTTAAAAGCATCCCCTAATCCAATCAATTTCTCCTAGAGATTTAGACGTTTATCATCTCTATGGAAGAAGTATCTCATATATCACATCACATACAATCAAAAACTTTTCAAACTCTTTGCAAACAAAAACATCACTTAATCGTAAGTGGTAACGCTTGTACACTCAAGCAAAACACCCAATGCTTACGACTAAAAGATTCAATCATTTTTCAAACATCTTTCTTAACTCGTAAGTGGTAACGCTTGTACACTCAAGCAAAACACCTATAACTTACGATGAAAGATTTCAATCAATCAATCCTTTTCAAAATGTATGTGATGAAATAGATTAGATACATTTTTCATTAAGATGACATTCGTCTTTGTCTCTTACTAACATCCCGTTGCTTCCACTAGCATAAGTGGGAGCTACGATTGCTCTGACTTTCTCAATATCCTTTTGAGAATACGTAGGCACAAGGTCTCATCCTTGCCGAGCAAATTTCTTTCTCCCTCAAACCAAACAAACCATAGATCCCTTTAGATCCGAGCTACAAATGCTCTGATTCCCATTAAGGGATATGTATGCAGAAGATCCCAATGATCTTTGAGAGCATAATAATAACAAAACCTAGGATCCCACATAATCTACCCTTCTTAAAATCCAAAGGAGAAACTTTCCCAATCATAGAAATAGTAATTAAAACACACAAACATATCAAACATATTCATATATAAAGCTATAGATAACTATATATATTTAGGGTTCTCCATCTATTCCCTTTATATAATAAACCCCCTTGCCCAGAATCTCCCAAATGCGTTGCGTCTAGTTTGCGCTAGTCGTAATGCATATCATATCAATTGAGGGTATTGCAGCTTTCCCCTTTTTCATAATCATTTTTCTTGTGTTGGAAATAATAAAGCTTGATGCTCGAGGCATCTTTATTAACAAATCAAAAGAGTAAATTGTTTCGAGCCAGAGAATCCGAATTCAGATTCGATTCCCTCGCGCGTCACTTTTTAACGCGAACAGGAAAAAATGGCGACTCTGCTGGGGAGTACGCTGAATTTTGATTTTCAAAAATTGTGACTCTGCACAAGAGAACCAAGTTTTTTTTTGTTTTCAAAAAGAAAAAAAGGGGTTAAGCTTTCATATGTGCATATGTTTGTTTCTCTTTATTGCGTGTTTTCGCGATTTCATCTGATGGAAAGAAATCCTAACCCGGATTTAAGAAACATTTTAAGATCTAGGTGGGGGTATAGTCCTATTAACTTGTGGAAGTCTCAGTACTTACTAAGTTAATTTGAGATCCCTCTCTCAGTGGAGATTGTCTTGGGAGTATTTGTGTTTAGCAAGTATTTGCGAAGACATTTTGCTTTCGAGAGAACTTACGAAGCTGAGTGGCTGTAGAACACATAACCCATCTTGACCATTTAGGATGTAGTGCAGAAATTATTCAGGCGTAAGCTTAGAATAATTGTCATGCGAGACTACGATCAAGCGAGTTTTTCTTGAAGAATATTATTGGACTTCGAGTATTCAACAAATCCGATAATATTTCAAAGAGAAGCGTTGAACCTGTATTATCAGTAGAACCCGTTTCACAGATGAATAAGCCCTTAGAACGTACCCATGTTTGATTCTTATCGTTGGCCTCATGCTCGTGACTTCGAACACTTGACCGTGTGTATAACTACTAACCATGTTTGTAGCATTCATGCATTCATTCAAAAACTTCATTTCTCTTCCCATTTCCAAAGAATTTAGAGATTTTTCTTTGTAAATATTTTAGGTTAGAGTGATGGACGTCAGAGGAAGATTCACCAAGAAATACAGGTTTAGGATTCCTGATGTAGGAAAGTTAAAAGAGTTAGCATCCTTGGTAGAAGATCCCTCGGATTTCAGAAAACGCTATGGAACTCTTTTAACTGCCTTGAACACTAACGTTGATGAAGGACTTCTCAAAACTTTCGTTCAGTTTTACGATCCAGTCTATCGCTGTTTCACTTTCCCTGATTACCAGTTGATGCCTACTTTGGAAGAGTACGCACACATCCTAGGTATCTCAGTATCAGATAAGGTGCCTTTCAATGGTTTGGAAGCCATTCCTAAGTCACCAGTCATTGCGACAATGACTCACTTAAAGAAATCTGAGATAGACAAAAACCTAACTACCAAAGGAAAACTCTTAGGACTAACTTCAAAGTTCCTAATGGAGAAGGCTCTTAAATTCTCTGAATGAAGCCGGTAGTATGGTAGCCTTTGAAGCTGTTTTAGCTTTACTCATCTATGGATTGGTGTTGTTTCCCAACGTCCCAAGTTTCGTTGATATCAACGCCATAAGGATCTTTCTGATTGGAAATCCCGTTCCCACTTTGCTTGGTGACACATATTTCTCCATTCACCATAGGAATCGTCAAGGAGATGAAACTATCGTGTGTTGTGTACCTCTGTTTTTCAAATGGATTGTCTCACACTTGCCCAAATCTCCTATCTTCCACGAAAACAAAGACGATTGGCATTGGTCTCGAAGACTCATGTCTCTTACAAACGACGATATCCATTGGTATACCTTGGCAGACAATGAGATGGAAATCATTGAAAGTTGTGGAGAATTTGCCAACGTACCTCTCATCGGTACAAAAGGAGGAATCAACTACAACCCATTCTTGGCGAGACGTCAACTCGGGTATGCAAACTCTAGTAAACCTCTTGGTTTTACAGTAGAAAGCTACTTCTATCATGAAGAGGAATATTCTCAAGGTTTGAAAGCCAGAATGATCAGAGCTTGGCATCACATCCGAAGGAAGGAAAATGGTAATGCAAGGAATTGTGTAGCCATGGAAATCTACACTTCTTGGGTAAAGAAAAGAGCGAAGGAATTCCGAATGCCTTATGCTTATGAGGAACCTATGTTCTCAACAGCTTCCAAATCAACAATTTTTCCCATCGAGACTATGGGAGAATACCAAGAAGCTTTGGCCAAGATGAGACTCGAGAAAGAGGCTTTGGAAGACAAGTTCTTTAAGACTGACCTTGAAAATGAGAAGCTTAAGAAGCAGGTCAAAGATCATGAAAAGACGCTTTACTTCCAAGATGAATGGCTCATGGAGAAAGATGAGAAGATTCGTCAGAAAGATAACGCGATCAAAAGATACATCAAAGAAAGGAAAAGAAAGCTTGAGGAAATGACAACCAGCGATCCTGCTCCTGACAAGTGGAAGAAAGTCATCAGCAAGCTAAAAGCCGAGAAAGCAGAACTAAAAGCTCATTATGGGAAAGAAATCTTAAAGTTGAAGCTACATCAAGCCTTTGGATCTTCATCCGACGAGGACGATTAATTAGTTTAGATTGTAGTTTTATCATTTATTTTATCAATTGTATGAGCTATGCTCAAAAACAAAATTGTTGTAATCTTCTTCCAATAATTAATAAAATAAGTGTTTCCCATCCAAATATTTGCCATAAATTTCTCTTTTAGCGTAAATTCTTTGGAAACTATTTTCTCTTTGCATTCATAATCATGCATCATACTTTGCATATCGAGTTTATTGTTTAGAGTCTTATCTTTTGGAATTTTTTCCAGAAAGAGAAATATCGTCAAACTGTCGCGTCTTAGAGTTTCTCGACCACGTCTACAGTCGACTCGTACATACAATACTCGTTCAAAAAGAAGGAAAATAATGGAAGGTTTTGAGCAAGAAAATGTTGAGCTTCGTAGCACAGTGACGACACTTCAGGAAGAGGTGGAGAGACTCACTTATTTGGTAAGTTCATTGGCAACTACGCAAAGTCAGCAAGCAACATTAAGTAGTCAAAATCAAACGAAGATTTCAGAGATCACTAGTACTCCAGTTTCAACTGTTGCAGCCAGTAGTCCACTCTTCAGTATGCCAGAAGGTTATCCATGGGGCATGCCTTTTAATTTCGGCATCGGATTTCGTCAACCCACTTGTCAAGTACAAACAACCACGTTTGAGGTTCCTACTTTACAGAACTCAACGCTTACTCCGCAGCATGGAGTAACCCTTCCGCAAGTCACCATGACGGTTTCTCAACCAATCATGACAAACTTAGCTTCCGTAGTTCACGCTACTGCAGACGAAGAAGTCTATCATAATCCAGGCGATAACACGAATCCTCGTGGCCTGATGGAGAATCTCCAGGAACAGCTCCATAAGATGCAGCTTGAGATTAAAACAATTCATGGGAAGGAATTGTTTGGGAAGAATGCCCACGATCTGTGCCTAGTCCCTCGCGTAAGGATACCTGCAAAGTTCAAAGTCCCTGATTTTGAAAAGTATAAAGGAAATTCCTGCCCGCAGAGTCATCTTACAATGTACGCTAGGAAGATGTCTACATATAATGACAATCACCAATTGCTCATTCACTATTTTCAAGACAGTCTCACCGGTGCTGCACTGAAGTGGTACATGGGACTAGATAGTGCAAATATCCAGACATTCAATGACCTAGGCGAAGCCTTTGTCCAACAAGACAATTCAACTTGGACATGGCTCCATCGAGATCAACTCCGCTCCATGTCTCGAAGGAAAAGAGACGTTCAAAGAATACCCCGTTGGAGGGAAATTCGCCCAAGTCAACCCACCGAGGAGAAGGAAATGACCAAGGTTTTCTTAAACACTCTTGGCCCATTTTACTACGAACGAATGATCGCCAGCGCTCCCGGAGATTTCACCGAGATGGTAAGCATGGGAATGCGACTAGAGGAAGGAGTTCGAACAGGACGCCTAGTCAAAGAAATAGGATCTTCCAGTGGAACTAAGAGGGTTGGAACCAGTTTTCCAAAGAAAAAGGAACATGACATAGGAATGGTATCCCGAGGGAAACCAAAGAAGAATGTCAGTCAACAACAGGTAGCTGCCATAGCGCCAATCGTTAATACAAGTTCAAATACAGGAATTGCTCCGCAGTTCCAGCAAACTCAACAGCCTCGACAACAGGCATAGCAATACAACAATCAGAACCGTGCACCTCGGGTCTCGCAGTTTGATCCAATTCCGATGACGTATACAAAATTATATCCTGCATTGATAGAAAGGAATCTTGTGCAAACTAGATTACCGCCTCCGGTACTAGAAAAATTACCATGGTGGTACAAAGCAGACGTATCTTGCCCTTTTCATCAAGGGGCACCGGGTCTTGATCTCGAGCATTGCATAGCGCTAAAAGCCGAAGTACAAAGGTTAGTAAGGTCTAATCTTCTTTCCTTCAGGAATACAAATCCAAACGTGCAAGCAAATCCACTTCCCAGTCATAGTGGACATACAATGAATTTGATACTAAGGAATACAGATCGGTATCTTGTCACAGACGTGAATATGATAAGAGAAAGTTTGGTACAGCTCCATGATACATACAGTACAATGGGCGCTTTCACTAAACATAACTACACAGCTTGCAGAATCTGCTTCAAGGATTTTCAAGGATGTCCAACCGTAAGAGCAGACATTCAATGATTATTAGACATTGGTGACATACAGATCTTCAGAAACATAAATGACTATGACATATGGTAGGGCATTTTCCGCATGAGCTTTTAGTCTCAGATATCAACTCGGAAATTCCCGAAGTAAACGTCATTATCCCCTGTTTCAATGTACCCAAGTGTGTGGAAGTTGAATATAACGGTTCGAAAGCTCCAGAGTCTCCTTTGGTGATCTATCTACCTGGTCCTGTTCCATACAGTTCTAACAAAGCAATTCCCTATCAATACAATGCGACTATGATAGAAGATGGGAAGGAGAAACCCATGCCAACTCTTTCAACTGATGTTAACATAACGGAAATTGGACGAGTAACGCGAAGTGGACGTGTACATACTCCGTTGCCCCCAAAGCCGCCTGTTGTTCCTATTATTAGACAAAATCCCGTTAATACACCTCTTGAGAGTCCCACGAGGATTCCCGTTGGTAATCCAAACATATACGTTGGTCCGTCTGATGGAACCAACGTCAACTCGGATTTCGATGAGATTTTGAAGCTAATCAAGAAAAGCGAGTACAGAGTTGTGGATCAGCTGATGCAGACTCCTTCCAAAATTTTGATACTATCTCTACTTCTGAATTCCGAAGCCCACCGAGAAGCTTTGATGAAAGTGCTAGATCAAGCTTACGTAGATCACGACGTGACTACAGATCAATTTGGTGGAATTGTGGGCAACATAACAGCTTGCAACAATTTAAGCTTCAGTGATGAAGAACTCCCAGAGGAAGGGAAAGATCATAATCTGGCTCTGCATATCTCAATGATTTGCCAATTAGATTCTCTGTCCAACGTACTAGTGGATACCGGTTCATCCTTAAATGTAATGCCAAAAACGACTTTAGCTCATTTATCTTACAAAGGAACGCCGATGAAATTCAATGATATAGTGGTAAGAGCCTTTGATGGGTCAAGAAAATCTATTATTGGGGAAGTCGACCTTCCAATGACGATTGGTCCGCATACCTTCCAAATCACTTTCCAGGTCATGGATGTGCCAGCTGCTTACAGTTGTTTGCAAGGAAGACCATGGATACACGAGGCAGGAGCAGTAACATCCACTCTCCACCAGAAACTAAAATTCACAGTAAATGGGAAGCTAGTGACCATCATCGGTGAACAAGCTTTGCTAGTAAGCCATTTATCCAGCTTTTCTTTCATCACAGCCAACAACGTTGAAGGAACACAGTTCCAAGGACTTTCGTTAGAAGATGAATCTACAAGGAAAAATAGATCGCCTATCTCCTCTTATAAAGAAGTAGCGCAGATAGTGAAAGATGGTAATGCCGCAGGTTGGGGACAAGTAATAAAACCTGTCAACAACGAGACAAAGGCCGGGCTCGGATTTGCTCCAATATTTCCTAAAGAAAATCAAAGGGATGAAGCTCTTCGCCCAATCAGAGAAGTATTCCACAGTGGGGGTTTCTTAAACCCTGTTCTTCAAGAGGTTAACGTTCTTACCAATGAAGGTGATGAAGACGATATCTCCAGATCTGAAGAGTGGAGCACTTATCTTACCAGCTCTGAATATGTGTCTCAGGAAGAATCATATGCGCCGTTCTATCCTCCGACTGATCAATTCAAAGGCATGTCTCTACAAAACAATGAGAATGAAAATCCACCTGTCCCTTCTGAAGTTTGGGATACCTTGGGAGAACCAAGTGGAAAGTTTGACTACATGGTGAAATACACTGCACCTGAAAGCTCAAAAATCAAGAATTGAAGACATCCAGCCCACTGGATGGGACGATCCTTTTGAGTATCCTAGTCAACCAGAAGAGTTATACACATCTTCTCGATCTCATCAACCAATTGAGGTTCCGAATGAAGATCTCTGCTTTAATGCGCCTGTGGAGTTTGTTAAAACAGATCTTAACTATCACTACATCAACGTGATTACTGAAGATCAGGGATACATTCTGGAAACGAATTGGAAAGCGTTGCAGACAATGAGTCTATTCACTCAGAAGATTGGAAAGAACATCCCCAGAATTCAACACGAATGCCAATGGAAAGTACATATGCTGTGTTCCATGCTCCTCGATCTGTCCATCAAACAGAAGAAGATCATTTCAGCAGCACAAAAGGCAAGGTCAAACATCCAGAGTCTTCAAGGCCTGTTCGACCAACGACCAAAGTCTATTCAAGAACTAAGCCAAGTGGAAAACTACCAGAGTATCTTGACGTCCAAGGAGTTCGCTACTATTGGAAGCCTGTTGAAGTTCGGAC
This sequence comes from Vicia sativa, assembly GCA_021764765.1. Lineage (NCBI taxonomy): Eukaryota > Viridiplantae > Streptophyta > Magnoliopsida > Fabales > Fabaceae > Vicia > Vicia sativa. Next base: position 22,308,244 of record CM038797.1, read on the forward strand.
TAATGTTCATAGTTCTAAGTAGTTTATTTTGCTTTTGTTTTGAACTCTCGCTTCACCCAAAGCGAAGAGATGTTTTATAGGGTTTAGCTTCTAATAATTTCTCTTTGTCTTGCCCAAGACAAATGAGTTTGTATTTTAGGGCCCTGTTTCATATTGTGAATCATAAATAAAATGCGTTGTTTTGATTCCACACTTTGTGTTTGTTTTTTGTTTTTACCCTTTCTTGGAAATGATAATCCTAAAAAAAACAAACACAAAAAAAATCTTCAAAAAAAAAAAAAAAAATATAATCTGCATCCACTTTCACATTAACTTTTTCTAAAAAATGAGAAAAAGAGTTAATAAATCAAACATAAATCAAATATGCAGATGGACAAATCCATTGAACGCAATAACTCTATGCTCTCTCCCAACTTTGAAATCCCCAGTGAAGTCGCCGAGGAAGAAGTTGAAGAAGAGATCCCGGATGAGATTTCTCGACTACTTAAGCACGAGGAAAGAATCATTCAGCCTCACAAAGAGCCTTTGGAAGCAATCAACTTGGGTTCTGAAGAAGACAAAAAAGAAGTAAACATCGGAGCTCTACTCGACAGCAACGTCAAGGGCAAACTGATAAATCTTCTCAAAGAATATGTTGATGTGTTTGCTTGGTCTTACCAAGACATGCCGGGTTTAGATACCAGCATTGTGGAGCATCATTTGCCATTAAAATCGGAGTGTCCACCAGTTAAACAAAGACTGAGAAGGGTTCACCCAAACATGGCCGACAAAATCAAAAAGGAAGTTCAAAAGCAGCTCGACGCAGGTTTCCTTGTCAGTTCTGAATATCCTCAATGGCTAGCCAACATAGTGCATGTCTCCAAGAAAGACGGAAAGGTCAGAATGTGTGTTGACTACCGGGACTTGAACAAAGCTAGTCCAAAAGACGATTTCCCACTACCGCATATCGACATGCTAGTGGATAGTACCGCAAAGTTCAACGTCTTTTCCTTCATGGACGGTTTCTCTAGTTACAATCAGATTAGAATGGCTCCCGAAGACATGGAGAAGACATCCTTCATCACGCCATGGGGCACGTTTTGCTACAAAGTAATGCCGTTTGGATTAAAGAATGCAGGTGCAACTTATCAAAGGGCAATGACTACTCTCTTTCATGACATGATGCACAAAGAGATTGAAGTCTACGTGGATGACATGATAGCAAAGTCTGATACTGAAGAAGAGCATATAGAATATCTCTTAAAGTTGTTTCAGCGACTAAGGAAATTTCAGCTTCGCCTGAATCCTAACAAATGTACCTTTGGGGTAAGATCTGGAAAACTCCTAGGTTTCATCGTCAGCCAAAGAGGTATTGAAGTTGACCCTGACAAAGTTAAGGCTATTCAAGAAATGCTACGCCACATACAGAAAAGCAAGTAAGAGGGTTTCTTGGACGATTGAATTACATCTCCAGATTTATCTCTCAAATGACTGCTACCTGTGGGCCGATATTCAAGCTTCTCCGCAAAAATCAAGAGGTTGTGTGGACAGAAGATTGCCAAAAAGCGTTTGACAGTATCAAGGAATACCTGGCAGAACCACCGATATTGATTCCTCCAATTGAAGGAAGACCATTAATCATGTACCTTACCATGCTAGAAGATTCCATGGGCTGCGTGCTTGGACAGCAAGATGAAACCGGTAAGAAAGAACATGCCATTTACTACTTGAGTAAAAAGTTCACAGACTGTGAAACTCGTTACTCCATGCTCGAGAAAACATGTTGTGCTTTGGTATGGGCTTCAAAACGTCTCCGCCAGTACATGATCAATCACACGACTTGGTTAATCTCCAAAATGGATCCAATCAAGTACGTCTTTGAAAAGCCTGCCTTAACAGGAAGAATTGCTCGATGGCAGATGCTATTATCTGAATATGACATCCAGTACCGTGTTCAAAAAGCGGTCAAAGGAAGCATTCTCGCCGATCACTTGGCTTATCAACCAATCAACGAATACCAATCTCTCAAGTTCGACTTCCCTGACGAGGATGTTATGTACTTAAAAACGAAAGATTGTGACGAACCGCTACCTGAAGAAGGTCCTGATCCAAAATCTAGATGGGGCTTAATCTTTGATGGAGCAGTTAACGTTTTTTGGCAATGGAATTGGGGCAGTCATCATTACTCCCGAGGGTTCTCATATCCCGTTTTCCGCCAAATTGCTATTTGATTGCACCAACAATATCGCAGAATATGAAGCTTGTATCATGGGTATCGAAGAAGCCATCGACTCGAGGATTAAGATCCTTGACATATATGGAGATTCAGCCCTGGTGATCAATCAAATCAAAGACAAGTATGAAACTCATCATCTTGGTTTGATTCCCTACAGAGACTATGCAAGACGTTTGTTGAATTTCTTCAACAAAGTTGAGCTGCATCATATCCCTCGAGATCAGAATCGAATGGCAGACGCCTTGGCTACTCTATCTTCCATGTTCAAAGTCAACAATTGGAATGATATGCCTAAAATCCGTATCAGACGCCTTGAAAGACCTGCATATGTGTTTGCAACTGAAGCAGTCTTTGATGATAAACCGTGGTTCCACGACATCAAACGTTTCCTTCAAACTCAGGAGTACCCACTGGGCATCATACAAAGATAGAAAACTCTAAGGAGGCTTTCTAGAAATTTCTTCTGAATAAAGATGTGCTATATAAAGAAATTTCGACATGGTCCCGCCGATGCGTCGAGCATATGAAGCGTATACGATAATTCACGAAGTACATGAAGGGTCCTTTGGAACCCATTCAAATGGGCATGCAATGTCCAGAAAAATCTTAAGAGCAGGATACTATTGGATAACGATGGAATCTGATTGCTGTAAACATGTCAAGAGATGTCACAAATGCCAGATCTATGCAGATAAGATCCACGTGCCACCAACTCTACTCAACGTTCTCTCTTCTCCGTGGCCTTTCTCTATGTGGGGCATCGACATGATTGGGATGATCGAGCCAAAAGCGTCCAACAGACATCACTTCATTTTAGTGGCTATTGATTACTTCACCAAATGGGTCGAAGCAGCATCTTACGCCAACGTTACAAGACAAGTGGTTGTGAGGTTCATCAAGAACAACCTCATTTGCCGATACGGAGTTCCAAGTAAGATCATTACAGACAATGGATCGAACTTGAACAACAAAATGATGAAAGAACTGTGTGAGGAATTCAAGACCGAGCATCATAACTCATCTCCTTACCGACCAAAGATGAACGGCGCCGTTGAAGCTGCCAACAAGAACATCAAGAAGATCGTCCAGAAGATGGTCGTCACTTACAAAGACTGGCACGAAATGCTGCCATTTGCTCTACATGGGTATCGTACTTTAGTACGCACTTCAACAGGGGCAACTCCTTTTTCTCTAGTATACGGCATGGAAGCAGTGCTCCCCGTAGAAGTTGAGATTCCGTCAATGAGAGTTCTTATGGAAACTAAGTTATCTGAGGCCGAATGGTGTCAAAGCAGATACGACCAACTGAACTTAATCGAAGAGAAGCGTCAGACCGCTCTGTGTCATGGACAACTATATCAAAGAAGGATGAAGAAAGCCTTCGACAAAAAGGTTCGACCTCGTGAATTCCGAGAGGGCGACCTCGTGCTTAAAAAGATTCTATCTTTTCAACCAGATTCTAGGGGCAAATGGACTCCTAATTACGAAGGCCCATACATCGTCAAAAGAAGCTTTTCTGGCGGTGCTATGACTCTCACAACTATGGACGGTGATGAACTCCCGCATCCTGTGAATGCTGATGCAGTCAAGAAATACTTTGTCTAAAAAACAAAAGAACAGCTCGGTAAGTCGAAAAACCCGAAAAGGGCGGCTTAGGCAAAAATGAGCATCTCGGTGGACTGAAAACCTGAAAAGGCGGTCCAGGCAAAAATTAGAGACAATAAACAGAAATTATCCCGATAGATTGAATACATGAAAAGGAAATCTATGCAAAAATTAAGGATACAAAAAATGACAAAGTAACTACATCAGTCCATACTTCGTCAATCTGAAGAAACTTCCATCAACGGATCTTCAATCAAACCTTCTGAAGCAGCAAGCACAGTTGGAATTCAAAGTTGTTAGGGATAATAGTGGTTATTTGCTTTCAATGTAGCCTTTTCCCAATAAATTATCATTTCCAACTCTTGTAAATAGCTCATGGAATCACGCCTTTGGCTGATTACCATTCTATCAATAAAATTTGAGCCTTGTGCCCATTTGTTTGCAATTCTTGCTTTATTCTGTTTTTGCAAAATAACGCTTTTATTGTGAAAATCACTTTTGAAACTAAAAAAAAAGTTTTAAATGAATTTTTACTTCAAAATTTTGAAATAAAAGCAAAATTTTCCTTTGAACTATGAACAACAGAAAGAACTTCAACAGTTTTCTCCATGAGTGTTTCGACCTCTGAAAGATAGAACAACTGCTACAGAAGTTTTCTTCTCCTCAGTAGAGATCATCAAAGGACGGTATTCTTATCCAAAAAGAATTCCCAACAAAGTTGCCAATGGAATGCCTTTTTCAGAAAGTTTAAAGCATGCAACTCAGATTCATCATCAGTAACGTCTACGCCATTGCTATAGATTTTACTGAGTATTTGTTTGAACTGTGATGAAGTCCTTTTCCCAAATACCCTTTTTGTTGTCTTGTCAAGTATCGTCAGCATGCATATGACATTCATGACATTCATCATTCATACATAATAGCATCATTAATGCATTCCTGCATTTCTCAAATGTTTGCTTCAACATCACTTGTTTAGGTTGCATTTATCTCCAAAAACAAGTGTGGGTATGTCATCTCTTCAGTAGATTATCCCCAAGCAGGAAAGTTCATATTTTTCCTCCTATTCCCCAGCTGAGATCATTCCTCATTGGGAACAAAGTCTTGATGGACTACTTCTTTCCAGTTCATTCTTGGATAGAACCTCGTCTCTAACCAACTCAGGTTTAGATTGCACAAAAAAAATCTACCTGCAAACAATAAGCAATAGACTCGTCTTCTGAGCTGTTTATTTCCTTTTCATCTCGAAATTTGTCATAAAACGATTGTCCTTCTCAGCAAGTTCAAATCATGACAGTTCAAGAAATCTCCACAGTTGTCTTTCTGTCTAAAGAAAACCTGTGCCTTTTTAATCAAAATGCCCGCATCTTCTCAAAAGAGAGATCCCCGGCAAGATTGTAACTTTGAAAATAGAAACTCATTCGAGATCTATTTCTCTCATTGACTATTATTCACAAGGCTGAATACTCAGTAAAAATGTCTCAAGAATTACCTTATTATAGTTATCACTTCGCTGATAATTGGTAATATCTTCAGAACTCATTACCATAAACTATCACAAGGCTGATAATTCGTAATATCATCTTCAATTACATTAAACATTGTCACAAGGCTGACAGAAGGTAATCTCTTTGTTTCCCATAGCGAAACAGATAATCACGTGCATGGTGAATCTATTTTTCTAGTGAAACATATTGCTTGTTTCCCAACCAACAGGATTCTCTTTTCTTAGACAGATTGAGTCATCCTCACAAATTTTTCCCCATCATATCAATCTTTGATATATCTTGGGTGAACTTTCTGCAATCATTTTGCATCATTCGCATCTTTTGGTATCTTAGGTCCAAAATTTGCGTATTCTGATATTTAAGTCTCTTCACACCTATCGAGACGAAGATATTCATCTTCATATCTCAGGTTAAAGAAACTTAAATAGGGGCATCTGTCATACCCCAATTTTTTACCTAATATACCACCTTACATTTTCATGCATCACTACTCGATGTAATTAATCGGGTGTGGCTTCTACAGGTCAAAATCAGGATTTCACAAAATTTTCATCTGATTCAAGAGGTAATCAATTAGGGTTTGAGTTCTCACTCACCTAAATTGATATATCTTAATCAACTATCAACAATTGATCTTCAGATATCCAACTTTTTCTCATGATCTATCGAGGATCGACCAATTAGGGTTTTTATCGAGGATAAGCAATCACTGATTTTATGATCAATGAATGACTTTTTTGCTTGGAGATTGATCTTCATATCTTCAATACAACATTTTGACCTAATTTCCTGATTCAAAATATCACAGAAGTTCACATTTTTCATCAGTTAATTTCTGGATCATCTAATGAAATTTCATATGCACTGAAAAGTCAAACTTTGACTTTTGGTCAACTTTTTCAAGATAAAACTTTTTCAATCATCAAAATACTTCAAATGATCCATCATGATCATAAAAAATCAAGAAATTTGGAAAAGTCAACAAAAAGTCAAAATTTTCAACACTTGGAAAAATTTTCAAGTGTTAAAATTTCATTGTTTTTCCTACTTTCATGGCATTTTTTCACATAGTTCCATTTGGAATTAGAAAAAACTCAAAACATGAAAGTTGTATCCCTTGAAACAAGCTTTCCAAAATGTCAAAGAACTTGCAAATCCATTGTGTCTAGCTATACTTTTGATTTTGAAACATAGAGCTCCAAAACCATAGATTTCAAGTTCATGCTTCAAAAATTACAAGTCATTTTTTGAGTTTTCTCCTTCTAGAAGCCTTGCCACCTAGCCAATATGGATAGAGCTGATAAAAATCAGATGGAAAGTGATTATGATGGAGATAAGATCAAGTTGAATTTTAACCATGGTTAAAAGGAAGGTTCCTTTTGCATTTATGGCAAAAAAGACTTTCTTGCCCTCTAAGGCAAGTTGTCCAAATCCAAGCTAATCTTCTTCACTTGCCATTCTGATTTCTTGACCTATAAATAGAGGTCATGTTTGCAATTTGAAACTACACCAAAGCTATGCAAGAACAAGCTTTCTCTCTTCTTTCTTAAAATTCAAGTTACATAGTTCAAAAGTGAGAATTCATGCATTTTTAAAATTTTGTGAAACACTATGAGAAACTTGGTGTCTAACATGTCATAAACATCAAATAGAACTGGTTTGAAACTTAAAATCAACACAAGAAAAGCCTAAAACCAGAATTGCTTTTCAAAATTCCAAACTTGTAAAAAACTGCCTTAAACTTCAAACTGATATTTGGCTCGAGCAAGTTGTGATTTTATCATTCAAACATCATCTATACATCTCATATGAGTGATACAAACCATCATCCTTGATCTGTAACACTTCCAAACACGAATTCAAAGTTCACATCAAGCATATGCAGTTGGACTTGGTCAGAATGATCCAGGCTATTTCAGAGCAAGCATAGCACTTCCACACGTTCCATGAGGTCCACTGGTGCTATAGCAATCATCATAACAACTCTGTAACACCTCCTTCGAAGAAATCAATCTCAGCTTCAAGAGGTAAGAACACGAACTTTGAACTTCATATTTTCTGCTTTCCAGTTCAAAAATGGCTTGGCCGTTTTGTTTATGCACCTTCACTGATCATTAACCCTCAATCAATTGCTTGATTCCATGTCCATACACGATTTCAATTTGATTTTAAAGAACTAGGGTTCTTCGTGTTTTATGGGAAATTAATCATGTTTAACTAAAAATAAATGGAATTAATCACCATCATCATGTTCCTGGTTCAATTTCGATCAAGTTTGATGTTTACATCGAGCAATTTCATCAAGAAACAAAGAATCCATGGCTGGATGAAGGATTGAGGAAGAAGAAGAGCAGAGCGCGCGTTTTCTAGAAATTCAAATTTTCAGTTTGTAATATAATTAATTGGATTGGCATAAGTGAACAGATGTATTGCCGCCCCAGCGGTTGCCAGCTCACCTTTAAGTTACTTGCCATGCCTTGCCAAATGGTCCCGGGTTCGAGTAGCCTTGGGACCATTTTTGCCAAACTTTTTTGTTTTCTCTTCATATTTTTTTCAAACTTCAACTCTTTCAAAACCCAATCAAAACTCCTCATTTTGAGGTGATTTTTTGCGCACGTGTCATTTAACATACCTATTTTAGGATAGTGTCAAAAAATTCAAAAATACTTTCTTTTGACTATATTTTTATCGAGCCGAAAACGATACGTTTTGAGTACTTTTCAAAGCACTTTCAAAGATGCTTGTTTCAAACTTTCGAAGCCCGAAACTTTTCCAAACTTCTTGTAAGTATATTTCACTTTTCAAAAACACTTTCAAGATCTTTTCAAAACTTTTCAACAAACTTACACTCTTTTTTTCCATGATCGATCCGATTTGAAGATAAAACCGAACTCATTTTTCCTCGAATTTCTTAACCGATCATGGGCCTCCCTCACGGTGTAAGTCCCAAATTCTTTTTATGTAGATACATATTTCCTTGTACATATCCAATTCTTTTATGTACATAGCTATTTCCTTGTACATAATACAGACGTCTCTGTAAATATTCAAGTATAGACAAACTTTGTTCGTTTGTTTTCATTTCACTTGTGTATACACTGAATACCATTGGTATTAAAAGGAGCATTATTCCCGGTGAAACTGCTTTTAAACCAATGGGCCTCCCTTACGGTATAAGTCCCAACCTTCCTATGTACATACACATCTCCTTGTACATAAATACTCACTCGTGTACGTATTTACTTCCTTGTACACATTCAAACTTGTAAGTAATCAAGTTACGCTCGTTTCAAACGTTCGTTTTACACACACTTGTTTATATTTCCTTCATAAACTCCTGTGAATAAACTTCATACACTTGTTTATATAACTATCTAGTTATAACATAGCAACTAGTCTAACCACTAGGCTCCCCACAAAGGTAGCCTCCTCTTGGGCTTTGTACAAGGTAACTCATTTCATATGAGTTCAGTCTCCCCTTAGGCTTCATATAAGAAAACTCATTCATCTGAGTTTAGCCTCCGCTTAGGCTTCATATAAGGCAACACTCCCCTGTTGAGTCAGCCTCCTCTTGGGCTTCGTTCAAAAGAACTCCTCATTGAGTTTAGCCTTCTCTTGGGCATCAAACAAGAAAGAGACCAGGAAATCTCTTAACAGCCTCCTATTGGGCTTCCAATACAAAGAATCACCCGCGCTAGGATAGAACCCTGAGAGTATGATTTCTCGGTGAAATCACTCTTGAAATCCTAAGAGGATGGTTTCCCGGTGAAACCCTTCTTAAAGCCAAAGCCAGCCATACCCTATAGCTTCCTCTTGAGCTTCATACAACGACCCTCGATGACCCTCAATGACCCTCGGAATGCCTCCTCTTGGGCTTACAATACAAGGACCCACGGGCTTCTTAAAAGCATCCCCTAATCCAATCAATTTCTCCTAGAGATTTAGACGTTTATCATCTCTATGGAAGAAGTATCTCATCTATCACATCACATACAATCAAAAACTTTTCAAACTCTTTGCAAACAAAAACATCTCTTAATCGTAAGTGGTAACGCTTGTACACTCAAGCAAAACACCCAATGCTTACGACTAAAAGATTCAATCATTTTTCAAACATCTTTCTTAACTCGTAAGTGGTAACGCTTGTACACTCAAGCAAAACACCTATAACTTACGATGAAAGATTTCAATCAATCAATCCTTTTCAAAATGTATGTGATGAAATAGATTAGATACATTTTTCATTAAGATGACATTTGTCTTTGTCTCTTACTAACATCCCGTTGCTTCCACTAGCATAAGTGGGAACTACGATTGCTTTGCCTTTCTCAACATCCTTTTGAGAATACGTAGGCACAAGGTCTCATCCTTGGCGAGCAAATTTCTTTCTCCCTCAAACCAAACAAACCATAGATCCCTTTAGATCCGAGCTACAAATGCTCTGATTCCCATTAAGGGATATGTATGCAGAAGATCCCAATGATCTTTGAGAGCATAATAATAACAAAACCTAGGATCCCACATAATCTACCCTTCTTAAAATCCAAAGGAGAAACTTTCCCAATCATAGAAATAGTAATTAAAACACACAAACATATCAAACATATTCATATATAAAGCTATAGATAACTATATATATTTAGGGTTCTCCATCTATTCCCTTTATATAATAAACCCCCTTGCCCAGAATCTCCCAAATGCGTTGCGTCTAGTTTGCGCTAGTCGTAATGCATATCATATCAATTGAGGGTATTGCAGCTTTCCCCTTTTTCATAATCATTTTTCTTGTGTTTGGAAATAATAAAGCTTGATGCTCGCGGCATCTTTATAAACAAATCAAAAGAGTAAATTGTTTCGAGCCATAGAATCCGAATTCAGATTCGATTCCCTCGCGCGTCACTTTTTAACACGAACATTATGATTCATAGATAAGCCCAATACCCAGGCTTTTAGGAAACATTAAGCTTAGGGTGGTTGCGTAGCTTAGCTCCACTAGACATCCGTGTCTTTTGGATCGACGTGAAGACTACACCTTAGAGTTGGTCTTTTTAAGGGAGTTGTTGCACCGCACGCTAGCGCGGGACGATAATTCTTGGACAAAGGGCCTATAACTCTAAGTATTAGGAAGTCCAAAACCAAGACCAACCACTAAAGGTTTTTTGAGTATCCCTTTAAGAGTCGTTTCTTGGAGTATACTTTTGAAAATATTATCGTCATGACGATAATATGTTTAAAAAGGGGATCTGAGTCTCCGAGAAACATTTAGCAAAAAACATTAGAACCAACCTTGTTTTGGGAATTGTTGGGTAGACGTCGAAGCCATGTCCGACCGTCCCTTTAAACCTCTGTTTGTTTTATATGTGATTTTGCGCATAATATCAACATGCATTACCATCATGTTGCATTCTTACATGCATTACCATTACATTACATTTGCATTATTTCATGGATTACCATGCATTTCATCTTCATCAAAAAAACTCATTTCATCTCTTTTGTCTAGAAATATCAAATTGATTACTCGACATATGGTCAAAACTCGAAGGATGTCTCAGAAGGCTATAGACGAGCTTCAACGTGGTCAGGAACTATTGAAGGCAGAAGTTAATCATTTGAAAAGTCAGATGAGCCTGGTCATGGATCTCTTGCAAGTTATGTTGAAGTGAGAATGCAACACTACACCAATTTCTGCAAATTTGGTCAAGGACATCCACATGTAGAGAACTCTCCAGTTCAAAATTCTCCTACTCGTCATCATCGTCCTTCACCTTCGAAGATTCCTCGACAACAACATTTGCTTACTCCCTGCCAAAGAAGAAGGAACCAAATCAGCATATTAATCCGCATTATCACCGATATGCTCCATAGGATATTCAGCCAATCCCGATATCATATTCTTGACTATTGCCTTACTTGATTCAGAGTGGTGTTATGATACCAAGGGAATTGAAGCTGCAGACTGTGGTTTCTAAAGCTTGGTTTGATGAGAGAGCTAAATGTGCTTTTCATGCTGGCTCTACAGGACATGAAACTGAGATTTGTTTTGCCTTCAAATGCAAGGTCTAGGAGCTAATTGATGACAAGATTTTGTCTTTCAAACAAAATAACTCGAGTTTAGACATTTTGGTTTCAAATTCTAATGATAGCAGTCTCGAGGGATTTCCAAAACTCATGGGGACAATTGTTTGCCAAGAGGGAGTCGAGACTCTGCAGAATAATGTCGGCAATGAAGTAAATCAATGTTCACTTTAGAAAAGGTGGTATCCTTCAGCAAAGATATCCCAAGCTCTAGCAAAGGGAAATCAGTTGTAGCACCGACTCATTATCCTCCATTACCATCTTTCAAGCCTTTGCATCAGCGACCTTTGTCTGATCCTCCTCAATTTCAGAGTCGGAACTCTCAAAATCAAATTGTACCTCAGAGTAATCCAGAAAGAAGGAAGGCTCCTCTTGATCCAATTCTAGTGACCTACAATCAACTTCTTCCATATTTGATTCAAAATTCATTGGTGGTTCCGAAGTTTCTTGACCCACCAAAGGTATTCCCGCTTGGTTATGATCATAATGCGCGATGTGGATACCGTGATGGAACAGTAGGCCACTCAACAGAGGACTGCTATGCCTACAAAGCCAAAGTTCAACATTTGATTGACCAGAAACACTTGACTCTTCAAGGAGGGAACCTATTTGTGAATGGCAACCCCATACTCAAGTGAACACGAAGACTACTGAAAATCATCTGAATCAACAAGTCAAGACGGAGCCCAAGTCTCCTCAACAATGGCAGTCTTTTATTTCTTTACTGCATTTTCATGTGTATCTTGTTTAATTGTTTTAAACTTTGTTTGCATGTAGAAACTTGTTCGTTTTTATCTTAATGCAATGAGTATGTTTGTCTTGAAGCAATCCATTCGTTATCACTCTTTATTTAATTTATGCAGCATTTGATACCAACGTTACTAACTTTTCGCTAGGCAAAGATTAGAGGGAGGATGACGATAATCGAAAAACGCTGTGTCTCTAGTCATGTGCTTTGGAGTAACCCAACTAACGATGTACATGCCTTGTTTCAAATTCCCAAACACCGGTTATATGAGATAGACCTCGTTAACCCCTTCGAGCCTAGAAGTAGGATTTTCTTTTTTTTCCCGAAAACCTCATTTTAACCTCGGGTAGTGTTCAGCATCCGATCGTAGCTCGTAACTCATCAAAAGAGTGTGTGTCAAAGGATACAATAATGGTTATCCTTCAAAAGGTCGAGGAAGGTCAGAACCGTAATAGTCAACATTCGTCTATCAACAATGTGCATCAAAAGAGAATGATACCACATTGGTTATCTCTCGCATCGTAGTTGTCACAGATGACGATACAACAAATCATATCTCATCTACCTAAGGACTCAGACAGTCACTATCACTTCCGACAAATTGAATATAGTGTAAGGATCCACGACTTGTTCAAAAAAAAGAGAATGAAAAGAGACTAAAAGCCCACTAAGTCGAAACTTAGTGATAAGTCGCTTAGGCAAAAGTTAGGCAAAATTTAGGGAAAGAAAAAAATCCCGAAATGCACTATCAAAGAAAATTTTTCAACAAAGAACAAGTCATGTGTAGACATCAAAGAAAAATATGAGTGACTATCATGTCTAAGAAACCTCATATTGGTTCCTCAAACTTCTCTCGAGATGAGTGCCGGATCGATAGTTGAACTTAGGACCCAAGGACATCATGGAGAATGGGGGCACCAAATAATTTTGAGCCTAAAAATATTTTTGTAAAACCCGTGAACCGTGCCAATGCTACAATCCTTAAAAGTCCTAATTGAAGCATGGGTAATCTAAAATCACACGACACCGAGATCGCTTACTTGACTCACGACGATGGCTAAGTATTTGTGTTGGTATCATATGCTGCCTTATCTTTCAAAAAGTTTTAAGTGTTTCACTCGTAAAAGTCATAGTGTTTTTCATATACAAAACTTCAAGACGCATAAATGTTGCATTATAATTGTCATAATAAACACTCTTCTACATGTAGAACAATTATTTGACATTAAATAAGTTCTCATAATGAACATTAGTGAAGAGTTTAACTTTGTCCAAAAGAAAGACTTGATCATTTATTTGTATCGGGGACAGACGCTAAGGACATTGTTGAGCATATCATGTTGTTTTCTAGATTCTCGTTAACTTCAATCAAATCGAATTCAACTTTCTCACCGCCAATCTAAAGGTGTCCTTAAAGAGCAATCAAGCAGTGATTTGGTTTTTTCCCAAAGAGCGCTTA
>CM038797.1:22321956-22396057 GCA_021764765.1 Vicia sativa
TCGGTCCGTTGCAAACCCCATCTAAACACTTTCATAATTAAAATTCAAAGCTCGATCCAACGTCAGTGTCTTTTCAAAACCCTTTTCACAATAAAACCAAGTTCTTAAATGGATTTGGACGATAGGCCAATAGTTTAAGAATTTGTATCAAATAAACCCTAGTCTTTAAGTGGTTGGGCGTTAGACCAATTTCTTAAAGACTCTTGATCTTTAAATCGTTGCGTTAGGCCAATTGTTTAAAGACTCATTAATATTAACTTTGGATTCACTTACTTATTCATAAGAAAACCTTTTGGGTGATAGGCGACTCGTGCGAGGCATTAGCTCCTCGGGTTTCTAGTATTTGAATCGTGGGCGTTAGTCCTATTATTCGATACTTTTTCACCGCAAAAACAATTGACTCACTCTCTTTTAGCTCATATGAGGACTATCAAAACTCTTTTCTTACAAAAGAGTGTGCGATATCATTTAAACATGAATGAGGACTTAAGCTTTCAAACAAACTAAATAAGTCCAAATTCAAGTATTTGAAATACTTAATGCCTAATTTTCTTATAAAATCAATACAACCAATTTAAAACATTTTTGAGAGGAACTACGGGTTTTGATTTTCCCATTGCATGAGGAATACATAGGCACCACGGTTTGAAAAGTACCAAACTCAAAATAATAATAAATAAATCCGTTTCTTTTATTTTTAGTCTTAACTTATGAATTAGCAATTTAACACACAAGCAGTTAGAACTAAATGGGTCCTCCCGAATGCGATAGATGTAAGGGTGCTAATACCTTTCCACACATAAACGACTCTGTTTCCATGTCTTTTGGTCACGTAGATCGCTTTATCACATCGTAGGGTTTTATCTATATTTCCCGTTCTTTTTTAGAACAAGTAAAATTAGGTGGCAACTTCATTGTTTTTAAAACAACCGAGTAAGAAAAAACCGGTCATCACAGTGGCGATTTCATTGGGATATTTTAAAATTCTTTTTGACTAAGCGAGTCGACCTAGTTTAGTTCTTGCATTTTGTGTGTGTTTTGTTTATTGCTTTGATGTTTATTATTCATTGCCTATTATTTCTTTACATTTTGTATATTATCCTGTTGATGTATATTATGATGTTGGGAACTTGTTGGTTATGTGTCATACCCCAATTTTGACCTAATATACCACCTTACATTTTCATTCTTTGCATCTTAACGATTCGAGCAAGTGTCGGGTGTGGCCTGCGAGGTCAAAATCGAGTTTCACAAAATTTTTCATCGATTCAAGAGGTAATCAATTAGTGTTTGAGTTCTCACTCACCTAAATTGATATATCTTAATCGACTATCGACAATTGATCTTGGATATCAACCTTTTCTCATGATCTGTCGAGGATCGACCAATTAGGGTTTTATCGATGATAAGCGATCATGATTTTTACGATCAATGAATGACTTTTGCAAGATTGATCTTCATATCTTCAATACAACATTTTGACCTAATTTCACGATTCAAAACATCCAGTTCACATTTTCATCGATCGATTTACGGATCATCGATGAAATTTCATACGCAGCGAAAAGTCAAACTTTGACTTTTGGTCAACTTTTCAAGATAAAACTTTTTCAATCATCAAAATACTTCAAATGATCCATCATGATCATAAAAAATCAAGAAATTTGGAAAAGTCAACAAAAGTCAAAATTTTCAACACTTGAAAATTTTCAAGTGTTAAAATTTCATTATTTTCCTACTTTCATGGCATTTTCACATAGTTCCATTTGGAATTAGAAAAACTCAAAACATGAAAGTTGTAACCCTTGAAACAAACTTTCAAAATGTCCAAGAACTTGCAAATCCATTGTGTCTAGCTATACTTTTGATTTTGAAATATAGAGCTCCAAAACCATGGTTCAGTTCATGCTTCAAAAATTACAAGTCATTTTGAGTTTTCTCCTTCTGAAGCCTTGCCACCTAGCCAATATGGATAGAGCTGATAAAAATCAGATGGAAAGTGATTATGATGGAGATAAGATCAAGTTGAATTTTAACCATGGTTAAAAGGAAGGTTCCTTTTGCATTTATGGCAAAGAACTTTCTTGCCCTACAAGGATTGTTCAAATCAAGCCAATCTTCTTCACTTGCCATTCTGATTTCTTGACCTATAAATAAAGGTCATGTTTGCAATTGAAAACTACACCAAAGCTATACGAAACAAGCTTTCTCTCTTCTTTCTTAATTCAAGTTACATAGTTCAAAAGTGAGAATTCTTGCATTTTCAATTTTGTGAAACTTTGAGAAACTTGGTGTCTAACATGTCATAAACATCAAATAGAACTGGTTTGAAACTTAAAATCAACACAAGAAAAGCCTAAAACCAAATTGCTTTTCAAAATTCCAAACTTAGCGCCTTAAACTTAGTGATATTTGGCTCGAGCAAGTTGTGATTTTATCATTTAAACATCATCTATACATCTCATATGGTGATACAAACCATCATCCTTGATGTAACACTTCGAACACGAATTCAAAGTTCACATCAAGCATATGAGTTGGACTTGGTGAGAATGATCCGGACCATTTCGGTCAAGCATAACACTTCCACATGTTCCATGAGGTGCCTTTGGTGCTATAGCAATCATCATAACAACTCTGTAACACCTCCTTGAAGAAATCAATCTCGACTTCAAAGGAGAACACTAACTTTGAACCGTATTTTACGCTTTCCGGTTCAAAATGGCTTGGCGTTTGTTTATGCACCTTCAACGATCATTAACCCTCGATCAATTGCTTGATTCCATGTCCATACGATTTCAATTTGATTTTTAAAGAACTAAGGTTCTTCGTGTTTTTTGGAAATTAATCATGTTTAACTAAAATAAATGGAATTAATCACCATCATGTGTTCTGGTTCAATTTGATCGAGTTTGATGTTTACATTAATTTCATCGAAACAAAGAATCCATGGTGGATGAAGGATTGAGGAAGAAGTGCGGTCTGCGTTTTCTAGTTCAAAAATGGCTTGGCGTTTTGTTTATGCACCTTCAGATCATTAACCCTGATGATTGCTTGATTCCATGTCCGTACGATTTCAATTTGATTTTAAAGAACTAGGGTTCTTAGGTGTTTCTGAAATGAATCATGTTTAACTAAATAAATGGAATTAATCACCATCATCATGTTCTGGTTCAATTTAGATCAAGTTTGATGTTTACATCGAGCAATTTCATCAAAAACAAAAGAATCCATGGATGAAGGATTGAGGAAGAAGAAGTCTGGTCTTGGTAGCGTTTCTAGAAATTCAAATTTAGTTTGTAATATAATTAATTGGATTGGCATAAGTGAGCGGATGTATTGCCGCTAGCGATTTGACTCACCTTTAAGTTACTTGCCATGCCTTGCCCAATGGTCCGGGGTTGAGTAGCCTTGGGACCATTTTATAAACTTTTGTTTTCTCTTCATATTTTTCAAACTTCAACTCTTTCAAAACCCGATCAAAACTCCTTATTTTGAGGTGATTTTTTGCCGCGTGTCATTTAACATACCTATTTTAGGATAGTGTCAAAAATTCAAAATACTTTCTTTTGACTATATTTTATCGGGCAGCGATACGTTTGAGTACTTTCAAAGCACTTTCAAAGATGTTTCTTTCAAACTTTGAAGCCCAAAACTTTTCAAACTTCTTGTAAGTATATTTCACTTTTCAAAACACTTTCAAGATCTTTTCCAAAATTTCACTTTCAAATTCTTTTATGTGTCACATATTTCCTTGTACATATCAATTCTTTTATGTACATGCTATTTCCTTGTACATAATACAGACGTCTCTGTAAATATTCAAGTATAAACAAACTTTGTTCGTTTGTTTTCATTTCACTTGTGTATACTTTGAATACCATTGGTATTAAAA
The DNA here is from genome assembly GCA_021764765.1 of Vicia sativa. Lineage (NCBI taxonomy): Eukaryota > Viridiplantae > Streptophyta > Magnoliopsida > Fabales > Fabaceae > Vicia > Vicia sativa. The sequence goes on from CM038797.1 coordinate 22,325,852, forward strand.
GGAGCATTATTCGGTGGCCTTTTTAACCAATGGGCCTCCCCTACGGTATAAGTCCAACCTTCTATGCGTACGCATCTCCTTGTACATAAATACCAAAGCCGTGTACATATTTACTTCCTTGTACACATTCAAACTTAGTAATCAAATTACGCTCGTTTCAAGCGTTCGTTTACACACGTTTATATTTCATAAACTCTGAATAAACTGTACACTTGTTTATATAACTATCTAGTTATAACATAGCAACTAATCTAACCCTTAGGCTCCCCACAAAGATAGCCTCCTCTTGGGCTTTGTACAAGGTAACTCGTTCATCGAGTTCGACCTCTCTTGAAGCTTCATATAAGAAAACTCATTCATCAAGGTTTAGCCTCAGCTTAGGTTCATAGGAAACACTCCTGTTGAGTCGACCTCCTCTTGGGCTTCGTTGAAAAGAACTCCTCGTTGAGGTTTAGCCTTCTCTTGGGCATCAGACAAGAAAGAAAGAGACCGAGAAATCTCTTAACTTGACCTCTATTGGGCTTCCAATCAAGAATCACCCATGGGATAGAACCACGAGAGTATGATTTCTCGGTGGGAAATCACTCTTGAAATCTAAGAGGATGGTTTCGTTGAAACCATCTTAAAAGCCAAAGCCGCCATACCATAAGCTTCCTCTTGAGCTTCATAGCGACCCTCGATGACCCTCGATGACCCTCGGAATGCCTCTCTTGGGCTTACAATACAAGGACCCACGGGCTTAAAGCATCCTAATCAATCAATTTCTCCACAAGTTTAGGCGTTTATCATCTCTATGGAAGAAGTATCTCATATATCACATCACATACAATCAAAAACTTTTCAAACTCTTTTGCAAACAAAAACATCATCTCGTAGTAGGTAGCGGCTTGTGCACTCAAGCAAAACACTGATACTTACGACTAAAAGATTGATCATTTTCAAACATCTTTCTTAACTCGTGAAGTGGTAGCGCTTGTACACTCAAGCAAAACACCTATAACTACGATGAAAGATTTAATCAATCAATCTTTTCAAAGTATGTGATGAAATAGATTAGATACATTTTTCATTAAGATGACATTCGTCTTTGTCTCTTACTAACATCCGTTGCTTCCTTAGCATAGTGGGAGACTACGATTTTCTCGACTTTCTCAATATCCTTTTGAGAATCGTGAGCCTGGTCTCGTCCTTGCTTAGAGCAAATTTCTTTCTCCCTCGACCAGACAAACCATAGATCCCTTTAGTCAGAGCTACAAATGCTCTGATTCCCATTAAGGGATATGTGCAGAAGATCCAATGATCTTTGGAGCATAATAATAACAAAACCTAGGATCCACATAATCTACCCTTCTTAAAATCCAAGGAGAAACTTTCCCGATCATAGAAATAGTAATTAAAACACCTGAACATATCAAACATATTCATATATAAAGCTATAGATAACTATATATATTTAGGGTTCTCCATCTATTCCTTTTATATAATAAACCCGCGGAATCTCCCAAATGCGTTGCGTCTAGTTTGCTGAGTCGTAATGCACGTATCATATCAATTGAGGGTATTGCATTTCCTTTTTCATAATCATTTTCTTGTGTTGGAAATAATAAAGCTTGATGCTCGCGGCATCTTTATAAACAAATCAAAGAGTAAATTGTTTTTGAGCCGGAGATCGAATTGATTCGATTCCACCGGCGTCACTTTTTGAGCAAGGAAAAATGGCGACTCTGCTGGGGAGTCGCTAATTTTGATTTTCAAAAAATTGTGACTACTGCCAGAGAACCAAGTTTTGTTTTCAAAAAAAAAAAGGGTTAAGCTTTCATATGTGCATATGTTTGTTTCTCTTTATTGTGTGTTTCGCGATTTCATCGATGGAAAGAAATCTAACACGGTTAAGAAACATTTTAAGATCTAGGTGGGGGTATAGTCCTATTAACTTGTGGAGTCTCGGTACTTACAAGTTAATTTGAGATCCCCTCTCGATGGAATTGTCTTGGGAGTATTTGTGTTTAGCAGTATTTGAAGACATTTTCTTTTCGAGAGAACTTACGAAGGCTGGTGGGTACAGAACACGTAACCCATCTTGACCATTTGGGATAGTGCGAAATTATTGATGAAAGCTTAGAATAATGTCATGCGAGACTACGATCGGCGAGTTTTTCTTGAAGAATATTATTGGACTTGGTGTATTCAACAAATCCAGATAATATTTCAAAGCGTTGAACTGTATTATCAGTAGAACCGGTTTCACGGATGAATAAGCCCTTAGAACGTACCCATGTTTGATTCTTATCGTTGGCCTCATGCTCGTGACTTGAACACTTGACCGTGTGTATAACTACTAACCATGTTTGTAGCATTCATGCATTCATTCAAAACTTCATTTCTCTTCCCATTTCCAAAAATTTAGAGATTTTTCTTTGTAAATATTTTAGGTTAGAGTGATGGACGTCGAGGAGGAAGATTCACCAAGAAATCGAGGTTTAGGATTCACGATGTAGGAAAGTTAAAAGAGTTAGCATCCTTGGTAGAAGATCCCTCGGATTTGACGCTATGGAACTCTTTTAGCTGCCTTGAACTAACGTTGATGAAGGACTTCTCAAAACTTTTGTTCGATTTCGATCGATCTATCATTTGTTTCACTTTCCACGATTACCGGTTGATGCCTACTTTGGAAAATGCGCACATCCTAGGTATCTCGATGTCGAGATAGGTGCCTTTCAATGGTTTGGAAGCCATTCCTAAGTCACGAGTCATTGCGACAATGACTCCTTAAAAATACGAGATAGAAAAAACCTAACTACCAAGGAAAACTCTTAGGACTAACTTCAAAGTTCCTAATGGAGAAGGCTCTTAAATTCTCTGAAGCCGTGTATATGGTAGCCTTTGAAGTATTTTAGCTTTACTCATCTATGGATTGGTGTTGTTTCCCAGCGTCCCAGTTTCGTTGATATCAGCGCCATAAGGATCTTCTGATTGGAAATCCGTTCCCCTTTGCTTGGTGACACATATTTCTCCATTCACCATAGGAATCGTCGAGGAGATGGAAACTATCGTGTGTTGTGTACCCTGTTTTTCAAATGGATTGTCTCAGCACCCAAATCTCCTATCTTCCACGAAAACAAAGGCGATTGGCATTGGTCTCGAAGACTCATGTCTCTTCAACAGCGATATCCATTGGTATACCTTGCGGACAATGAGATGGAAATCATTGAAAGTTGTGGAGAATTTGCCAGCGTACCTACCGTGGTACAGGAGAATCAACTACAACCCATTCTTGGCGGAGCGTCAACTCGGATATGCAAACTCTAGTAAACCTCTTGGTTTCACGGTGAAGCTACTTCTATCATGAAGGAATATTCTCAAGGTTTGAAAGCAGAATGATCGGGAGCTTGGCATCACGTCGAAGGAAGGAAAATGGTAATGCAGAGGAATTGTGTATGGAAATCTACACTTCTTGGGTAAAGAAAAGCGAAGGAATTCGAGATGCCTTATGCTTATGAACCTATGTTCTCAACGACTTCCAATCAACAATTTTCCCATCGAGACTATGGGAGAATACCAGAAGCTTTGGCCAAGATGAGACTCGAGAAAGAGCTTTGGAAGACAAGTTCTTTAGGTGACCTTGAAAATGAGAAGCAAGCGGGGTCAAAGATCATGAAAAAGGCCTTTACTTCAAGATGAATGGCTCATGGAAAGATGAAGATTCGTCGGGAAGATAAGCAGCGATCAAAAGATACATCAAGAAAGGAAAAGAAAGCTTGAGGAAATGACAACCGGCGATCACACTCGACAAGTGGAAGAAAGTCATAATGATAAAAGCGAGAAAGCGAACTAAAAAGCTCATTATGGGAAAGAAATCTTAAAGTTGAAGCTACATCAAGCCTTTGGATCTTCATCAGGCGAGGGCGATTAATTAGTTTAGATTGTAGTTTTATCATTTATTTTATCAATTGTATGAGCTATGCTCAAAAACAAAAGTATTGTAATCTTCTTCCAATAATTAATAAAATAAGTGTTTCCCATCAAATATTTGCCATAAATTTCTCTTTTAGCGTAAATTCTTTGGAAACTATTTTCTCTTTGCATTCATAATCATGCATCATACTTTGCATATCGAGTTTATTGTTTAGAGTCTTATCTTTTGGAATTTTTCGGAAAGAAATATGTCAATATCGCGTCTTAGGTTTCTGACCACGTCTACAGATCGACTCGTACTCAATACTCGTTCAAAAGAAGGAAAATAATGGAAGGTTTGAGCAAGAAAATGTTGAGCTTAGTAACAGTGTGACACTTGAGGAAGAGGTGGAGAGACTCACTTCTTTGGTAAGTTCATTGGCAACATAAAGTCGACAAGCAACATTAAGTAGTCAAAATCAAGCGAAGATTTCGAGAGATCACTACTACTCGGTTTCAGCTGTTGCGACGATGAGTCCACTCTTGGTATGCGGAAGGTTATCCATGGGGCATGCCTTTTAATTTCGGCATCGGTTTCGTCGACCCACCAAGTACAAACAACCACGTTTGAGGTTCCTACTTTCGAACTCAACGCTTACTGCAGCATGGGTAACCCCCATAAGTCACCATGCGGTTTCTCAACCAATCATGACAAACTTAGCTTCCGTAGTTCCGCTACTGCGAAGAAGTCTATCATAATCCGAGGCGATAACGAAGATCCTCGTGGCCGATGGAGAATCTCGAGAACAGCTCCATAAGATGCGGCTTGAGATTAAAACAATTCATGGGAAGGAATTGTTTGGGAAGAATGCCCGATCGTGCCTGGTCCTCGTAAGGATACGCAAGTTCAAAGTCACGATTTTGAAAAGTATAAAATTCACCTTGCGATCATCTTACAATATGCGCTAGGAAGATGTCTACATATAATGACAATCACCAATTGCTCATTCACTATTTTCAAGGCAGTCTCACGGTCTTGCCTTTGAAGTGGTACATGGGACTAGATAGTGCAAATATCCGGACATTCAATGACCTAGCGAAGCCTTTGTCCAACATACAAATTCAACTTGGACATGGCTCGGATCGAGATCAACTCCGCTCCATGTCTCGGAAGGAAAAGAGAGCGTTCAAAGAATCGCCCGCGTTGGAGAATGCTGCCCAAGTCGACCCCGTTAGAGGAGAAGGAAATGACCAAGGTTTTCTTAAACACTCTTGGCCCATTTACTACTACGAGCGAATGATCGCCGGCGCTCCGGGAGATTTCACGAGGATGGTAAGCATGGGAATGCGACTAGAGGAAGGAGTTCGAGCAGGACGCCTAGTCGAAGAAATAGGATCTTCGGTGGAACTAAGAGGGTTGGAACCAGTTTTCAAAGAAAAGGAACATGACATAGGAATGGTATCAGGAAACCAAGAAGAATGTCGATCAACAACGGTGGCGCCATGGCGATCGTTAATACAAGTTCAAATCGAGGAATTGCTCATGATTCCGGCAAACTCAACGACCTCGACAACGAGGCATGCAATACAACAATCAGAACCGTGCACCTCGGGTCTGCAGTTTGATCAATTCCGATGGCGTATACAAATTATATCCTGCATTGATAGAAAGGAATCTTGTGCAAACTATTACCACCTACTAGAAAAATTACCATGGTGGTACAAAGCGGGCGTATCTTGCCCTTTTCATCCAAGGGGCACGGGTCTTGATCTCGAGCATTGCATAGCGCTAAAGCAAGTACAAAGGTTAGTAAGGTCTAATCTTCTTTCCTTGAGAATACAAATCAAGCGTGCAACAAATCCACTTCCAGTCATAGTGGACATATGAATTTGATACTAAGGAATACTGATCGGTATCTTGTCACGGCGTGAATATGATAAGAGAAAGTTTGATACAGCTCCATGATACATACGGTACAATGGCGCTTTCACTAAACATAACTACGACTTCTGAATGCCTTCAGGATTTTCAAGGATGTCCAAGCGTGAGGCGGACATTCAATGATTATTAGACATTGGTGACATACTGATCTTGAGAAACATAAATGACTATGACATATGGTAGGGCATTTTCCGCGCAGCTTTTAGTCTCGAGATATCAACTCGGAAATTCCGAAGTAAGCGTCATTATCCCTGTTTCAATGTACCCAGTGTGTGGAAGTTGAATATAGAGTTCAAAGCTCGAGTCTCCTTTGGTGATCTATCTACGGTCTGTTCCATACAGTTCTAACAAAGCAATTCCCTATCAATACAATGCGACTATGATAGAAGATGGGAAGGAGAAACCCATGCCAACTCTTTCAGCGATGTTAACATAGCGAAATTGGACGAGTAGCGAAGTGGGCGTGTACATACTCGTTGCCCCAAAGCCCTGTTGTTCCTATTATTGGACAAAATCCGTTAATACACCTCTTGAGAGTCCCACGAGGATTCCGTTGGTAATCCAACATATCGTTGGTCGTCGATGGAACCAACGTCAACTCAATTCGATGAGATTTTGAAGCTAATCAAGAAAAGCGATACGAGTTGTGGATCGGTGATCGAGACTCCTTCCAAATTTGATACTATCTCACTTGAATTAGAAGCCCAGAAGCTTTGATGAAGTGCTAGATCAAGCTTCGTGAATCACGGCGTGACTGGATCAATTTGGTGGAATTGTGGGCAACATAACGACTTGCAACAATTTAAGCGATGATGAAGAACTCCCGGAAGGAAGGAAAGATCATAATCGGCTCTGCATATCTCAATGATTTGCCAATTAGATTCTCATCAGCGTACTAGTGGATACGGTTCATCCTTAAATGTAATGCCAAAAGCGACTTTAGCTCGTTTATCTTACAAAGGCATGAGTGAAATTCAATGATATAGTGGTAAGAGCCTTTGATGGGTCAAAAATCTATTATTGGGAAGTCGACCTTCAATGACGATTGGTCCGCATACCTTCAAATCACTTTCGGTCATGGATGTGCGGTACTTCTGATTGTTTGCAAGGAAGACCATGGATACGAGCGAGGCGGTAACATCCACTCTCCACGAAACTAAAATTCACGGTAAATGGGAAGCTAGTGACCATCATCGGTGAACAAGCTTTGCTAGTAAGCCATTTATCCACTTTTCTTTCATCACGACCAACGCGTTGAAGGAACCGTTCGAGGACTTTCGTTAGAAGATGAATCTACAAGGAAAAATAGATCGCCTATCTCCTCTTATAAAGTAGCGCGAGATAGTGAAAGATGGTAATGCATGAGTTGGGGACAAGTAATAAAACACATCAACAACGAGACAAAGTAGGGCTCGGTTTGCTCAATATTTCCTAAAGAAAATCAAAGGGATGAAGCTCTTAGCAATCGAGAAGTATTCCAGTGGGGTTTCTTAAACCACTGTTCTTCAAGAGGTTAACGTTCTTACCAATGAAGGTGATGAAGGCGATATCTCGGATCTGAAGAGTGGAGCACTTATCTTACCAGCTCTGAATATGTGTCTCAGGAAGAATCATATGCGCTGTTCTATCCTCCAACTGATCAATTCAAAGGCATGTCTCTACAAAACAATGAGAATGAAAATCCACCTGTCCCTTAAAGTTTGGGATACCTTGGGAGAACCAAGTGGAAAGTTTGACTACATGGTGAAATACTGCTTTGAAAGCTCAAAAATCGAATTGAAGACATCCGACCGCTGGATGGGACGATCCTTTAGTATCCTAGTCAACGGAAGAGTTATACACATCTTCGATCTCATCAACCAATTGAGGTTCGAATGAAGATCTCTGCCTTTAATGCGCTGTGGGAGTTGTTAAAACAGATCTTAACTATCACTACATCAGCGTGATTCTTGAAGATCGGGGATACGATTCGGAAGCAATTGGAAGCGTTGGACAATGAGTCTATTCACTCGGAAGATTGGAAAGAACATCCCAGAATTCAACACGAATGCCAATGGAAAGTACATATCTTGTGTTCCATGCTCCTCGATCATCCATCAAGCAGAAGAAGATCATTTCGACACAAAGCAGGTCAAACATCCGAGTCTTCAAGGCCTGTTAGCCAACGACCAAAGTCTATTCAGAACTAAGCCAAGTGGAAAACTACGAGTATCTTGCGTCAAGGTTCGCTACTATTGGAAGCTTTGTTGAAGTTCGGACTAATGTTCATAGTTCTAAGTAGTTTATTTTGCTTTTGTTTTGAACTCTCGCTTCACCAAAGCGAAGAGATGTTTTATAGGGTTTAGCTTCTAATAATTTCTCTTTGTCTTGCCCAAGACAAATGAGTTTATATTTAGGGCCTGTTTCATATTGTGAATCATAAATAAAATCGTTGTTTTGATTCCACACTTTGTGTTTGTTTTTGTTTTACCCTTTCTTGGAAATGATAATCCTAAAAAACACAAAAAATCTTCAAAAAAAAAAATATAATCATCCACTTTCACATTAACTTTTCTAAAAATGAGAAAAAGAGTTAATAAATCAAACATAAATCAAATATGCGAGATGGACAAATCCATTGAGCATAATAACTCTATGCTCTCTCCAACTTTGAAATCCCAGTGAAGTCGCCGAGGAAGAAGTTGAAGAAGAGATCCGGATGAGATTTCTCGACTACTTAAGCGAGGAAAGAATCATTCAACCTCACAAAGAGCCTTTGGAAGCAATCAACTTGGGTTCGAAGAAGACAAAAAGTAAACATCGGGCTACTCTCGGCAAGCGTCAAGAAATGATAAATCTTCTCAAAGAATATGTTGATGTGTTTGCTTGGTCTTACCAAGACATGCGGGTTTAGATACCACATTGTGGAGCATCATTTGCCATTAAAATCGGAGTGTCCACAGTTAAACAAAGGCGAAGGTTCACCGAACATGGCGACAAAATCAAAAGGAAGTTCAAAAGCTCGGCGGGTTTCCTCATCGATTCTGAATATCCTCAATGGCTAGCCAACATAGTGCATGTCTCGAAGACGGAAGGTCGAGAATGTGTGTTGACTACGGGACTTGAACAAAGCTAGTCCAAAGGCGATTTCCCACTACAGCATATCGACATGCTAGTGGATAGTACATAAAGTTCAACGTCTTTTCCTTCATGGACGGTTTCTCTAGTTACAATCAGATTAGAATGGCTCCCGAAGACATGGAGAAGACATCCTTCATCACGCCATGGGGCACGTTTTGCTACAAAGTAATGCCGTTTGGATTAAAGAATGCAGGTGCAACTTATCAAAGGGCAATGACTACTCTCTTTCATGACATGATGCACAAAGATTGAAGTACGTGGATGACATGATAGCAAAGTCGACTTGAAGAAGAGCATATAGAATATCTCTTAAAGTTGTTTGACGACTAAGGAAATTTCGACCGCTGAATCCTAACAAATGCACCTTTGGGGTAAGATCTGGAAAACTCCTAGGTTTCATCGTCAGCCAAAGAGGTATTGAAGTTGACCGACAAAGTCAAGGCTATTCAGAAATGCTCGCCACATCGAGAAAAGCAAGTAAGAGGGTTTCTTGGGCGATTGAATTACATCTCAGTTATCTCTCAAATATTTGCTACACGTGGGCGATATTCAAGCTTCTCCCTAAAAATCAAGAGGTTGTGTGGACGGAAGATTGCCAAAAAGCGTTTGGCAGTGTCAAGGAATACTGCAGAACCACCGATGAATTCCTCGATTGAAGGAAGACCATTAATCATGTACCTTACCGTGCTAGAAGATTCCATGGGCTGCGTGCTTGGACAAGATGAAGCCGGTGAAAAGAACATGCCATTTACTACTTGAGTAAAAAGTTCACGGTGTGAAACTCGTTACTCCATGCTCGAAAACATGTTGTGCTTTGGTATGGGCTTCAAAACGTCTCCATTGATACATGATCAATCACTGCGACTTGGTTAATCTCAAAATGGATCCAATCAAGTCGTCTTTGAAAAGCACCTTGTAAGAATTGCTCGATGGCGATGCTATTATCTGAATATGACATCGATCCGTGTTCAAAAGCGGTCAAAGGAAGCATTCTCCCGATCACTTGGCTTATCAACGAATCAGCGAATACCAATCTCTCAAGTTCGACTTCACAGCGAGGATGTTATGTACTTAAAAGCGAAAGATTGTGACGAACATTACGAAGAAGGTCACGATCCAAAATCTAGATGGGGCTTAATCTTTGATGGAGCGATTAACGTTTTGGCAATGGAATTGGGGCAGTCATCATTACTCGAGGGTTCTCATATCCGTTTTCCGCAAATTGCTATTTGATTGCACCAACAATATCGCGAGAATATGAAGCTTGTATCATGGGTATCGAAGAAGCCATCGACTCGAGGATTAAGATCCTTGACATATATGGAGATTCAGCCCTGGTGATCAATCAAATCAAAGACAAGTATGAAACTCATCATCTTGGTTTGATTCCCTCGAGACTATGCAAGGCGTTTGTTGAATTTCTTCAACAAAGTTGGTACATCATATCCTCGAGATCGAGTCGAATGGCGGGCGCCTTGGCTACTCTATCTTCCATGTTCAAAGTCAACAATTGGAATGATATGCCTAAAATCCGTATCAGACGCCTTGAAAGACCTGCATATGTGTTTGCAACTGAAGCAGTCTTTGATGATAAACCGTGGTTCCACGACATCAAACGTTTCCTTCAAACTCAGGAGTACCCACTCGGGGCATCATACAAAGATAGAAAAACTCTAAGGAGGCTTTCTAGAAATTTCTTCCTGAATAAAGATGTGCTATATAAAAGAAATTTCGACATGGTCCTGCTCAGATGCGTCGACAGACATGAAGCAGACACGATAATTCACGAAGTACATGAAGGGTCCTTTGGAACCCATTCAAATGGGCATGCAATGTCCAGAAAAATCTTAAGAGCAGGATACTATTGGATAACGATGGAATCGATTCTTTGTAAACATGTCGAAGATGTCACAAATGCGGATCTATGCGAGATAAGATCACGTGCCACCAACTCTACTCAACGTTCTCTCTTCTCGTGGCCTTTCTCCATGTGGGGCATCGACATGATTGGGATGATCGAGCCAAAGCGTCCAGACATCACTTCATTTTAGTGGCTATTGATTACTTCACCAAATGGGTGAGCGGCATCTTACGCCAGCGTTACAAGACAAGTGGTTGTGAGGTTCATCAAGAACAACCTCATTTGCCGATATGGAGTTCCAAGTAAGATCATTACGGACAATGGATCGAACTTGAACAACAAAATGATGAAAAGAGCGTGTGAGGAATTCAAGACCGAGCATCATAACTCATCTCCTTACCGACCAAAGATGAGCAGCCGTTGAAGCTGCCAACAAGAACATCAGAAGATCGTCGAGGAAGATGGTCATCACTTACAAGGCTGCACGCAATCGCCATTTGCTCTACATGGGTATCGTGCTGAACGCACTTCACAGAGGGCAACTCCTTTTCTCTAGTATCTGCATGGGCAGTGCTCCCGTAGAAGTTGAGATTCCGTCAATGAGAGTTCTTATGGAAACTAAGTTATCGAGGCGAATGGTGTCAAAGCGAATCGACCAAGCGAACTTAATAGAAGAAAAGCGCCTAACCGCTCATGTCATGGACAACTATATCAAGAAGGATGAAGAAAGCCTTCGACAAAAGGTTCGACCTCGTGAATTGAGAGGCGACCTCGTGCTAAAAAGATTCTCTTTTCACGATTCTAGGGGCAAATGGACTCCTAATTACGAAGGCCCGTACATCGTCAAAAGAAGCTTTTACGGCGGTGCTATGACTCCACAACTATGGCGGTGATGAACTCCGCATCCTGTGAATCTTGATGCGGTCAAGAAATACTTTGTCTAAAAAACAAAGAACAGCTTTGTAAGTCGAAAACCGAAAAGTGGCTTAGGCAAAATGAGCGTCTCGGTGGGTGAAAACACGAAAAGGCGGTCCGGCAAAATTAGAGACAATAAGCGAAATTATCCGATAGATTGAATACATGAAAAGAAATCTATGCAAAATTAAGGATACAAAAATGACAAAGTAACTACATCGAGTCCATACTTCGTCAATCGAAAAACTTCCATCAACGGATCTTCAATCAAACCTTACAGCGAGCACAACACGGTTGGAATTCAAAGTTGTTAGGGATAATAGTGGTTATTTGCTTTCAATGTAGCCTTTTCCCAATAAATTATCATTTCAAACTCTTGTAAATAGCTCATGGAATCACGCCTTTGGTGATTACCATTCTATCAATAAAATTTGAGCCTTGTGCCCATTTGTTTGCAATTCTTGCTTTATTACATTTTGCAAAATAACGCTTTTATTGTGAAAATCACTTTTGAAACTAAAAAAGTTTTAAATGAATTTTTACTTCAAAATTTTGAAATAAAAGCAAAATTTTCCTTTGAACTATGAACAACGAAAGAACTGACAGTTTTCTCCATGAGTGTTTCGACCTACGAAAGATAGAACAAGCCCTCTGAAGTTTTCTTCTCCTCGATGAGATCATCAAAGGGCGGTATTCTTATCCAAAAAATTCCCAACAAAGTTGCCAATGGAATGCCTTTTCGAGAAAGTTTAAAGCATGCAACTGATTCATCATCGATGTCTACTCCATTGCTATAGATTTTCGGTATTTGTTTGAGTGATGAAGTCCTTTTCCCAAATACCCTTTTTGTTGTCTTGTCAAGTATCGTCGGCATGCATATGACATTCATGACATTCATCATTCATACATAATAGCATCATTAATGCATTCGCATTTCTCAAATGTTTGCTTCAACATCACTTGTTTAGGTTGCATTTATCTCCAAAACAAGTGTGGGTATGTCATCTCTTGATGGAATTATCCCAGCGGGGAAAGTTCATATTTTCCTCCTATTCCCAGTGAGATCATTCCTCATTGGGAACAAAGTCTTGATGGACTACTTTCCGATTCATTCTTGGATAGAACCTCGTCTCTAACCAACTCGAGGTTTAGATTGCACAAAAAAATCTACACTGCAAACAATAAGCAATAGACTCGTCTTACGAAACTTATTTCCTTTTCATCTCGAAATTTGTCATAAACGATTGTCCTTCGTGAAGTTCAAATCATGAAAGTTCAGAAATCTCCACGATTGTCTTTACGTCTAGAAAACACTGCCTTTTTAATCAAAATGCGCATCTTCTCAAAGAGATCCGGCAAGATTGTAACTTTGAAAATAGAAACTCATTCGAGATCTATTTCTCTCATTGACTATTATTCACAAGTTGAATACTCAGTAAAAATGTCTCAAGAATTACCTTATTATAGTTATCACTTCGCTGATAATTGGTAATATCTTCAGAACTCATTACCATAAACTATCACAAGGCTGATAATTCGTAATATCATCTTCAATTACATTAAACATTGTCACAAGGCTGACAGAAGGTAATCTCTTTGTTTCCCATAGCGAAACAGATAATCACGTGCATGGTGAATCTATTTTTCTAGTGAAACATATTGCTTGTTTCCCAACCAGCGATTCTCTTTTCTTAGACAGTTGAGTCATCCTCACAAATTTTTCCCCATCATATCAATCTTTGATATATCTTGGGTGAACTTTCTGCAATCATTTTGCATCATTCGCATCTTTTGGTATCTTAGGTCCAAAATTTGCGTATTCTGATATTTAAGTCTCTTCACACCTATCGAGGCGAAGATATTCATCTTCATATCTCGAGTTAAAGAAACTTAAATAGGGGCATCTGTCATACCCCAATTTTTACCTAATATACCACCTTACATTTCATTCGCATCATAACGATTCGAGCGAATTAATCGGGTGTGGCTTCTACAGGTCAAAATCAGGAGTTTCACAAAATTTTCATCTGATTCAAGAGGTAATCAATTAGGGTTTGAGTTCTCACTCACCTAAATTGATATATCTTAATCAACTATCAACAATTGATCTTCAGATATCCAACTTTTTCTCATGATCTATCGAGGATCGACCAATTAGGGTTTTTATCGAGGATAAGCAATCACTGATTTTATGATCAATGAATGACTTTTTTGCTTGGAGATTGATCTTCATATCTTCAATACAACATTTGACCTAATTTCTGATTCAAAATATCACGAAGTTCACATTTTCATCGGTTAATTTGGATCATCTAATGAAATTTCATATGCACTGAAAAGTCAAACTTTGACTTTTGGTCAACTTTTTCAAGATAAAACTTTTTCAATCATCAAAATACTTCAAATGATCCATCATGATCATAAAAAATCAAGAAATTTGGAAAAGTCAACAAAAAGTCAAAATTTTCAACACTTGGAAAAATTTTCAAGTGTTAAAATTTCATTGTTTTTCCTACTTTCATGGCATTTTTCACATAGTTCCATTTGGAATTAGAAAAAACTCAAAACATGAAAGTTGTATCCCTTGAAACAAGCTTTCCAAAATGTCAAAGAACTTGCAAATCCATTGTGTCTAGCTATACTTTTGATTTTGAAACATAGAGCTCCAAAACCATAGATTTCAAGTTCATGCTTCAAAAATTACAAGTCATTTTTTGAGTTTTCTCCTTCTAGAAGCCTTGCCACCTAGCCAATATGGATAGAGCTGATAAAAATCAGATGGAAAGTGATTATGATGGAGATAAGATCAAGTTGAATTTTAACCATGGTTAAAAGGAAGGTTCCTTTTGCATTTATGGCAAAAAAGACTTTCTTGCCCTCAAGGCAAGTTGTCCAAATCAAGCTAATCTTCTTCACTTGCCATTCTGATTTCTTGACCTATAAATAGAGGTCATGTTTGCAATTGAAACTACACCAAAGCTATGCAAGAACAAGCTTTCTCTCTTCTTTCTTAAAATTCAAGTTACATAGTTCAAAAGTGAGAATTCATGCATTTTTAAAATTTTGTGAAACACTATGAGAAACTTGGTGTCTAACATGTCATAAACATCAAATAGAACTGGTTTGAAACTTAAAATCAACACAAGAAAAGCCTAAAACCAAATTGCTTTCAAAATTCCAAACTTGTAAAAAGCGCCTAAACTTCAAGCGATATTTGGCTCGAGCAAGTTGTGATTTTATCATTCAAACATCATATACATCTCATATGAGTGATACAAACCATCATCCTTGATCTGTAACACTTCAAACACGAATTCAAAGTTCACATCAAGCATATGCGTTGGACTTGGTCAGAATGATCGGCTATTTCGAACAAGCATAGCACTTCCACACGTTCCATGGGTCCCGGTGCTATAGATCATCATAACAACTACTTAACACCTCCTTGAAGAAATCAATCTCACTTCAAGAGGTAAGAACACGAACTTTGAACTTCATATTTTACGCTTTCCGGTTCAAAAATGGCTTGGCCGTTTGTTTATGCACCTTCAGCGATCATTAACCCTCAATCAATTGCTTGATTCCATGTCCATTACGATTTCAATTTGATTTTAAAGAACTAGGGTTCTTCGTGTTTTATGGGAAATTAATCATGTTTAACTAAAAATAAATGGAATTAATCACCATCATCATGTTCTGGTTCAATTTCGATCAAGTTTGATGTTTACATCGAGCAATTTCATCAGAAACAAAGAATCCATGGTTGGATGAAGGATTGAGGAAGAAGAAGAAGCGGTAGCGCGTTTTCTAGAAATTCAAATTTTCAGTTTGTAATATAATTAATTGGATTGGCATAAGTGAGCGGATGTATTCCGCCAGTGATTGCTCACCTTTAAGTTACTTGCCATGCCTTGCCAAATGGTCCGGGTTGAGTAGCCTTGGGACCATTTTATAAACTTTTGTTTCTCTTCATATTTTTTCAAACTTCAACTCTTTCAAAACCCAATCAAAACTCCTCATTTTGAGGTGATTTTTTCTTGCGTGTCATTTAACATACCTATTTTAGGATAGTGTCAAAATTCAAAAATACTTTCTTTGACTATATTTTTATCGAAAGCGATACGTTTGAGTACTTTTCAAAGCACTTTCAAGATGCTTGTTTCAAACTTCGAGCGAAACTTTTCAAACTTCTTGTAAGTATATTTCACTTTTCAAAAACACTTTCAAGATCTTTTCAAAACTTTCAACAAACTTACACTCTTTTTTCCATGATCGATCCGATTTGAAGATAAAACCGAACTCATTTTCCTCGAATTTCTTAACCGATCATGGGCCTCCCTCACGGTGTAAGTCCCAAATTCTTTTATGTAGATACATATTTCCTTGTACATATCAATTCTTTTATGTACATAGCTATTTCCTTGTACAGAGTCTCTGTAAATATTCAAGTATAGACTTTGTTCGTTTGTTTTCATTTCACTTGTGTATACACTGAATACCATTGGTATTAAAAGGAGCATTATTCAGGTGGCGCTTTTAAACCAATGGGCCTCCCTTCTGGTATAAGTCAACCTTCCTATGTACATACACATCTCCTTGTACATAAATACTCACTCGTGTGCGTATTGCTTCCTTGTACACATTCAAACTTGTAAGTAATCAAGTTACGCTCGTTTCAAGCGTTAGTTTACACACACTTGTTTATATTTCCTTCATAAACTCCTGTGAATAAACTTCATACACTTGTTTATATAACTATCTAGTTATAACATAGCAACTAGTCTAACCACTAGGCTCCCCAAAAGTTAGCCTCACTGAGGCTTTGTACAAGGTAACTCATTTCATATGAGTTCGGTCTCCCCTTAGGCTTCATATGAAAACTCATTCATCGAGTTTAGCCTCATTGGGCTTCATATAAGGCAACACTCCCTGTTGAGTCGGCCTCCTCTTGGGCCGTTCAAAAGAACTCCTCATTGAGTTTAGCCTTCTCTTGGGCATCAAACAAGAAAGAGACCAGGAAATCTCTTATGACCTCATATTGGGCTTCAATACAAAGAATCACCAGCTAGGATAGAACCACGAGTATGATTTCTCGGTGAAATCCTCTTGAAATCTAAGAGGATGGTTTCGGTGAAACCCTTCTTAAAGCCAAAGCCGGCCATACCCTATAGCTTCCTCTTGAGCTTCATACGACCCTCGATGACCCTCGATGACCCTCGGAATGCCTCCTCTTGGGCTTACAATACAAGGACCCATGGGCTTCTTAAAGCATCCCCAATCCAATCAATTTCTCCTAGAGATTTAGACGTTTATCATCTCTATGGAAGAAGTATCTCATCTATCCATCACATACATCAAAAACTTTTCAAACTCTTTGCAAACAAAAACATCTCTTAATAAGTAAGTGGTAGCGTACACTCAAGCAAACACCCAATGCTTACGACTAAAGATTCAATCATTTTCAAACATCTTTCTTAACTCGTAAGTGGTAGCAGCTTGCACTCAAGCAAAACACCTATAACTACGATGAAGATTTCAATCAATCAATCCTTTTCAAAATGTATGTGATGAAATAGATTAGATACATTTTCATTAAGATGACATTTGTCTTTGTCTTACTAACATCCGTTGCTTCCACTAGCATAAGTGGAACTACGATTGCTTTGCCTTTCTCAACATCCTTTTGAGAATACGTGGAAGCTGGTCTCATCCTTGCGAGCAAATTTCTTTCTCCCTCAAACCAAACAAACCATAGATCCCTTTAGATCCGAGCTACAAATGCTCTGATTCCCATTAAGGGATATGTATGCAGAAGATCCCAATGATCTTTGAGAGCATAATAATAACAAAACCTAGGATCCCACATAATCTACCCTTCTTAAAATCCAAAGGAGAAACTTTCTCAATCATAGAAATAACAATTAAAACACACAAACATATCAAACATATTCATATATAAAGCTATAGATAACTATATATATTTAGGGTGCTCCATCTATTCCCTTTATATAACAAACCCCCTTGCCTGGAATCTCCCAAATGCGTTGCGTCTAGTTTGCGCTAGTCGTAATGCATATCATATCAATTGAGGGTATTGCAGCTTTCCCCTTTTTCATAATCATTTTTCTTGTGTTGGAAATAATAAAGCTTGATGCTCGCGGCATCTTTATAAACAAATCAAAAGAGTAAATTGTTTCGAGCCATAGAATCCGAATTCAGATTCGATTCCCTCGCGCGTCACTTTTTAACAGAACATTATGATTCATAGATAAGCCCAATACCGGGGCTTTTAGAAACATTAAGCTTAGGGTGGTTGCGTGGCTTAGCTCCACTGAACATCCGTGTCTTTGGATCGACGTGAAGACTACACCTTAGAGTTGGTCTTTTAAGGGGTTGTTTATTTAGCCAGCAGACGATAATTCTTGGACAAAGGGCCTATAACTCTAAGTATTAGGAAGTCCAAAACCAAGACCAACCACTAAAGGTTTTTTGAGTATCCCTTTAAGAGTCGTTTCTTGGAGTATACTTTTGAAAATATTATCGTCATGACGATAATATGTTTAAAAAGGGGATCTGAGTCTCCGAGAAACATTTAGCAAAAAACATTAGAACCAACCTTGTTTTGGGAATTGTTGGGTAGACGTCGAAGCCATGTCCGACCGTCCCTTTAAACCTCTGTTTGTTTTATATGTGATTTTGCGCATAATATCAACATGCATTACCATCATGTTGCATTCTTACATGCATTACCATTACATTACATTTGCATTATTTCATGGATTACCATGCATTTCATCTTCATCAAAAAAACTCATTTCATCTCTTTTGTCTAGAAATATCAAATTGATTACTCGACATATGGTCAAAACTCGAAGGATGTCTCAGAAGGCTATAGACGAGCTTCAACGTGGTCAGGAACTATTGAAGGCAGAAGTTAATCATTTGAAAAGTCAGATGAGCCTGGTCATGGATCTCTTGCAAGTTATGTTGAAGTGAGAATGCAACACTACACCAATTTCTGCAAATTTGGTCAAGGACATCCACATGTAGAGAACTCTCCAGTTCAAAATTCTCCTACTCGTCATCATCGTCCTTCACCTTCGAAGATTCCTCGACAACAACATTTGCTTACTCCCTGCCAAAGAAGAAGGAACCAAATCAGCATATTAATCCGCATTATCACCGATATGCTCCATAGGATATTCAGCCAATCCCGATATCATATTCTTGACTATTGCCTTACTTGATTCAGAGTGGTGTTATGATACCAAGGGAATTGAAGCCAGTACCAGGGTTTGCTAAAGCTTGGTTTGATGAGAGAGCTAAATGTGCTTTTCATGCTGGCTCTACAGGACATGAAACTGAGATTTGTTTTGCCTTCAAATGCAAGGTCTAGGAGCTAATTGATGACAAGATTTTGTCTTTCAAACAAAATAACTCGAGTTTAGACATTTTGGTTTCAAATTCTAATGATAGCAGTCTCGAGGGATTTCCAAAACTCATGGGGACAATTGTTTGCCAAGAGGGAGTCGAGACTCTGCAGAATAATGTCGGCAATGAAGTAAATCAATGTTCACTTTAGAAAAGGTGGTATCCTTCAGCAAAGATATCCCAAGCTCTAGCAAAGGGAAATCGGTTGTATGCCAGACTCATTATCCTCCATTACCATCTTTCAAGCCTTTGCATCAGCGACCTTTGTCGATCCTCCTCAATTTCAGTCGGAACTCTCAAAATCAAATTGTACCTCAGGTAATCGGAAGAAGGAAGGCTCCTCTTGATCAATTCTAGACCTACAATCAACTTCTTCCATATTTGATTCAAAATTCATTGGTGGTTCGAAGTTTCTTGACCCACCAAAGGTATTCGCTTGGTTATGATCATAATGCTGCGATGTGGATACCGTGATGGAGCGATGAGCCACTCACGGAGGGGCTATGCCTACAAAGCCAAAGTTCAACATTTGATTGACGGAAACACTTGACTCTTCAAGGAGGAACCTATTGTGAATGGCACCCCATACTCAAGTGAACACGAAGACTCTTGAAAATCATCGAATCAACAAGTCGAGGCAGACCCCAGTCTCCTCAACAATGGCAGTCTTTTATTTCTTTACTGCATTTTCATGTGTATCTTGTTTAATTGTTTTAAACTTTGTTTGCATGTAGAAACTTGTTCGTTTTTATCTTAATGCAATGAGTATGTTTGTCTTGAAGCAATCCATTCGTTATCACTCTTTATTTAATTTGCGAGCATTTGGATACCAACGTTACCAATCCTTTCGCCTAGGCAAAGATTAGAGGGAGGATGACGATAACTGAAAAAACGCCAGGTCTCTAGTCATGTGCTTTGGAGTAGAACCCAACTAACGATGTACATGCCTTGTTTCAAATTCCCAAACACTGAAGTTATAAGGGAGATAGACCCTCGTTAACCCCTTCGAGCCTAGAAGTAGGATTTTCTTTTCTTTTTTTTCCCGAAAAAACCCTCATTTTTAACCCTGCGGGTAGTGTTCAGTTAATCTGATCGAGCGTTCAGAACTCATCAAAAGAGTGTGTGTCAAAGGATACAATAATGGTTATCCTTCAAAAGGTCGAGGAAGGTCAGAACCGTAATAGTCAACATTCGTCTATCAACAATGTGCATCAAAAGAGAATGATACCACATTGGTTATCTCTCGCACATCAGAAGGTCAACAGATGACGATACAACAACTGTTATATCTCATCTACCTAAGGACTCAGACAGTCACTATCACTTCCGACAAATTGAATATAGTGTAAGGATCCACGACTTGTTCAAAAAAAAGAGAATGAAAAGAGACAAAAAGCCCACTAAGTCGAAACTTAGTGATAAGTCGCTTAGGCAAAAGTTAGGCAAAATTTAGGGAAAGAAAAAAATCCCGAAATGCACTATCAAAGAAAATTTTTCAACAAAGAACAAGTCATGTGTAGACATCAAAGAAAAATATGAGTGACTATCATGTCTAAGAAACCTCATATTGGTTCCTCAAACTTCTCTCGAGAGATGAGTGCTCGTATCAGGATAGTTGAACTTAGGACTGAAGGACATCATGGAGAATGGGCGGGCACCAAATAATTTTGAGCCTAAAAAATATTTTTGTAAAACCCGTGAACCAGGCCACGTTACAATCCTTAAAAGTCCTAATTGAAGCATGGGTTAATTCAAAATCACACGACACCGAGATCGCGTTTACTTGACTCCTACGATGCGTGCTAAGTATTTGTGTTGGTATCATATGCTCGTCTTATCTTTCAAAAAAAGTTTTAAGTGTTTCACTCGCAAAAAAGTCATAGTGTTTTTCATACAAAACTTCAAGACGCATAAATGTTGCATTATAATTGTCATAATAAACACTCTTCTACATGTAGAACAATTATTTGACATTAAATAAGTTCTCATAATGAACATTAGTGAAGAGTTTAACTTTGTCCAAAAGAAAGACTTGATCATTTATTTGTATCAAGGGACAGGACGTTTAAGGACATTGTTGAGCATATCATAAGTTGTTTTCTCGAGATTCTGTTAACTTGGGGGCAATCAAATCGAAATTCAACTTCTCAAATTTCTGCCAATCTAGGGGCAGGTCCTTAAAGAGCAATCAGCAGGTGATTTGGTTTTTCCCAAAGAGCAGTTAGCCTGAGACAACCGTCGTTTCAGTCATCCTGAATCAATTACTTCGAGACATGGAATTCTCTCTAAGGTTGTATATATTGGGGCATTTCGCTTTAATCTCTGCAGAATTAATCATTCAGTTCCAATCAGCCTGAGGCAATTACTTCGAGGCAGTGAAGCCTTCAAAAAGCTCTCATTCCATCAAGTTAGTTGCTCACATGTTGTCTGACTGAAGTAATTACTTTGAGACGTAGGAGTCTCTCTAAAGCTCATCTTGGGGCAGGTCTTTCCTATGTTTGCATAACTCTTTATTCTGATGCAGTAAATCTGAGGAAATCACTTGAGACGTAGAAGTCTCTCCAAGATTCATTCTAAAGCAAGCTTGCTGAAAAGATTCATTTAATCAGAAGCAACTACTTCGAGACGTTGGAGTCTCTCCAATGTTTATCCTGGGGCATGTCGTCCATTTATGCAAAGTCCGCCACTCTGAGTTTCAGTAAATCTAAGGAGGTTATTTTGAGATGCAGAAATGCCTCCAAAGCTCATATCAAGGCATGATACTCCCATATCAGAATATCCAACTACTTTGAGATGCTGACGATCAGTAAAGTATTGCTTCAGAACACAGGATACCGGGGCACTCCTTTTCATGAAAGTTTTGTCTCAGAGGTCTAACAGACCGGGGCATGTTAAGATTCTGAAGTCGATATATCTCTTAAGTGCAAAATCTAATGCAGCTGCATTCCCACTGTTAGCTGAAGATTTTGATATCTTGTGATTCGAAGAAGGATCATGGAGCTCGAGATGAGATGATGTTAAAGTATTCAGGGGAACATAGTGAATGTCATAGTTTGGAAAGAAAAGAATTAGCCCTTGAATGGATGTATTGAGTTAGGATGTCGAGCGAAATAATGGTGATATGTGTAAAACAAGCGATCGGGCAATAGAATTGTATCGGAGGAAATGGGTTGAAATCGAAGTGAGTGATACATTTGAAATTCAAAGCAGCGGGATAAAGAGTTGAAAGCAGCGGGAAGAAGCAGTTGGCGTGGAAGCAAGAGAGAGCATGGTGTCTGCATGTTCTAAACGTGGCAAGATCTTATGGGTCAGACCGTTATGGTCGAATTAGTATAAATAGGAGTCTTAATGTTAGGATTTCGTGTGTCATATCTATTGTACTAAAATTCAGTCACATTCAAAATACCACATGGCTAGGAAAGCGAATGCCACGAATGATGTACGTATGATTGCACAAAGCTTTATTATTCAACAATGTATCTTTATCCTTCGAGTCTAACTTTATCTTGCATCAATGTCTTTTAAGTTTCTTTACTTTCAAAGTCATTTCATTTAAATGTTTTTTCTACCATCGCTGAAGTTCTTTACTTTTCCAAAACTTTTACATTAATCTTTGTTATTTCCCGAAAGCTTTTATACATTTGTTTACATTCACATGTTTTACGTTTCATGTGATTACTTTGAAAATCTTTTACACTTTAAGAGTTTATTTGAATATTCTGCATTTATATACTTTCTTGCCATTTCGAATTTGAATGTTCTTGTTTAGACCAATATACATTATTTACTTGATCATATCACTAAGTAATCGGGGGCGTACTTGAACCTATCACGAAACATCCAAAACAAGTCTCAAATATGGATCTCTATCTTAAGTTCATACCAGCGGCGATACCCGTAGGATCAATCTAGTCGATCTTGCAGTTACGGAGGATTGAATAACATAACAGTTATAACGCTTATTCAATAGTTTGGAAGACTAGCGGTTGTTTCACGGAAATCACTTGTGAACAAAATGGCACGCCTTGATTGGGACAGAGTTTGGCGTTATAAATTAAGAAAATTATAACCATAATTATTATAAAAATTCTTTACGAGTAAACAAAGTTCATTGGTATATGAACCTTAGGGTAGTGTAGAATAACTAATAGTAACCAACCTTTACCCGAAGAAATCGAAATAATAGAATGTCTAATCAAATAATCAACAAGGGAACAAAATGCCCCACATGGGACGAGGCACTAATGCGATACATTTTGTTACGCAGCGTCGGTCGATCCTTGAATGCATAGTCGAGTTGCATCTTGACTAGTAATATATACGAATGGAACAAGTGGCATGTCAACAAACAATTCGATCTTGGGCAATCACGAGGAACCCTTTGGTTACCACAGGGGATCAGTCCCACAACCGAGGGACCAAGCCCATTTCGCCACCCACTACAAACTAGACCACTGGTTTCGAGGGTAATAGACCCGAAACCCTTCTTATGGGATGCCAACATCTTTTATGGCGAGCTTGCAAACTTGACGTCAAATGCATCACCCAATTAGGATGCGGATGCGGGGTTAATCAATTTCTTCGAATAACCAAGGTGCGGGGGTTATAGCGCCTTACCCACCTTAACCACGAGAAAACCAAATGGCTTTTAGGCATTTGATGGATGATAGTAACCATAACATGATAGGGTATTAGCACAAACTATGCAAGAAATCTTTGCCCCAATAGTTGAGCGTGGTTGTGTGAATAGAGAAAATCACGAGATAATATGAGTCGAATAGCATTTCTTTACTCATAGGCGTAGACAGAACCGTGTGGTTGGCGAGCACCTATCATCGAACAAGCCATTGACCCACTATAGGCGGTTAGAGAATTGACACGAGGCACGGCACAAAGAGGAAATGCCCGTGATTCGAGAAGAACCATAGGGGAGTTGTAGAACGATGGTGAGGATCGAAAGATATGGCTCGATGATTGAGAGGAACCACGGAGAGTTGGGGAACGAGGCCGGGCTCGAAGGCAAGAGGCCCGACGTTGCGGAAAAACAACCTAGAGGTAGTTATGGTAGGTAGAAACCAAGATCTGATCGCGGTGGTCCATAAATTCGAAATGATAATATCTTGGCGAAAATAACCTAACCACCATGATAGAGAATAATGGCCCAAAGCGGTGATGTCTGAGGATTAGGAGGCCAAATTATGCTTCTCCATGGCGATTATGTGATGCATACGGACTTACCAAGGGGACACAAGATCCCTAAGTTTACAAAGTTATTTGGGGATACTAACGAATCATGATTGAACACATAGCCGAGTATCTCACCGGCAGGAGACATAGCCATAATGAGAACCTTAGGATTAAGTATTTCCGGAGTTCCCTCCGAAAATGCTTTCACAGTTCACCACATTACCACGGATCCATAGATACTAGGCCCTTTTAGAAAGATTGTTCCATGAACAATTCTACATGGGACAATCCAAGATAAGTGCGAAGGAACTAGCTAGTGTTAAGAGGAAGTTCTTGAACCCGTAGGCGAATACTTGAATAGGTTCGGACTATTGAAATCCGGATATTTCACGGTGGTCCCAGAACATGAATTAGTCGAAATGGCGGCTGGTGGCTTGACTATTCGATTCGAAAGAAATTAGATCGCAATACTTGAGAGATATGGCTCGGTTGGAGATAGGGTTCGACAATCCGAAGACTAAAGGCCCAGAGAGGCCAGGGCTTTCAAAGTAATAAGAAAGAAAGAATTTCCTATGTCGAAACAGGGAAGTCGAAGACTGTCCCGATTCGAGGAGGTCGAAGTGGACCTAGCGAGTTAAAACAGGCCCTTTACTCTTGTAAATTGTTGGTTCCACAAAGGAAAGAAATTGTTGAAAATGAAAAAAGCGACAAATTCCCAAAAGGTGTACACCTTTGATGTGACAAAGTGTGATCGGATTTTGACACCTTGTCAAAGATGGTCAGTGATTGTGCCATCGAATGTTAAAATACCTCCTTTAGATCAAGAAAAGAAAGAGGATTTTGTAAATATCATAGTTTCTTAGGCCACAAAACCTCACGGTGTTTTCTTTGGGGACTTAATTAGAATGCAATCAAAGAAAGAGACTAAAGTTTCAGCGATAAGCCAAAGATGAAGGTAGGCGGATCCTCTGGATATTGGACACCAGCTACTCCGAGCCCGAGCATGGGAGAAATAAATATGGTGGAAACGAGACCAGGGGCGATACATTGAAAAATGAAAACCGAGAATGAGAGTTGGGGGTGATCGAATCAACAATGGAGTCATGAAGACATCCACCAACGGAGGCTTCGACTAAGCAGTTGTGTCATTGGTTTGAAGGACATCCAGACTCTGAGGGCCGGGAGAGTCGGGGGCGAGAGGTTGGTGCAGACTCTTGAAGGTCAGGCGCCAATTAGAAAGGTCAATTACAAAGCAACCTTCCACGACAAAGAATGCGGGATACTTTGGAGAACCCGGTGGAAGATGACTATCGGTAAAATATTACGGCGGAGGTGCAAAATCCCAATCGAAGCCATCAAACCATCGGGTTGGGAGATGAGGATACAAAGATGGAGCGTGAAGGACCTGAGCCGAGAAGGAAGTTTGGGACACTGCAGGGGAGCCTAGTGGCAAGTTCGACTACAGTGAAATACTACGCCCGGAGAGTTAAATACAACTCAAGACATCGAACCGTCGAGGTTGGGGAGATGATGAAAAGATGGAGGTGGATGTTAATATGGTGGACATGGAGAAACCTTGACGAGATGCAAGAAATGGAGAAATATCTTGAGAAGGAAAAATACAAAATGGAGGAAGGATATCTGCGAGATACGGTTTAAAAATTACCTCATGGTGTGCCCTGAAAAGAGATGATGCTTTGCCCAGATGCGACATCATGCACCGGAAGGATTGCTGCGAGTTCGAAAGGGCCAAAGGGCTCGAGCCCGCGTCGGCGGCGCAAGACAATCAATTGTTTAGATGTTATCCTCGACACAGAGTGAGTTGGAATTTTAGTCTGTGCCATAAAGGCGTGAAGTGTTTGATTTGCCCAAGGTGTTCGACATATGACAAAACATGGCGGGGGCATTGAAACCATTCCTTCGGCCATCTTTGGAATCACAAGGAGATGGGTCGGAAGAGTCGGCACCTCCACGGCAATCATAATCAAAGCACGATAGTCCTTACCCCAAAGGTGCTCGAAGGTAACATTGAAATCCTGTTGAGTACTAAGCGATAGATGGTGCGTCAAAACCAATAAAAGATAATTGGAGAAGCAATGGTATGAAATCGCGTCACTCCATGGTGTCGAGAGCAGTTCAACAACAAAAGAAAAAGAAGAGTTGATGGAAAACTATAAAGGAAGAATCCCATGTCAAGATCGATGGCGAAGGCAACAACGTGTTGAAAGAGAAGGAAATCTTGGCGTTGAAGAGGTAGTTTCGACCAACAAGAAGAGATGTCGGTAACAAATCAACGACAAGCAAGCGGCCCAAAAACCTCCGGTTATTAGGAGACTTTTGCGACACAAACGGATGAATCAAAGAATATACGAGGGCGAGAGGAAGATGAGGATATCTTGACAGATAACTTTGAATCAAAGGAGATCCTCGGCCCTAAAGCGCAGCGTGGTGTCGTACTGCTACCACGAGTTCGGGCAAGAAGCGAAATCGAGAAGACAGGAAGGATGATCCCATTGATATGATGAAACATAGGCCGGTTGCTATTATGTCATGGATAATGGCGCCGTCGAAGCGAGAATGCATTCTTGAACACCGAGCAGTGATGAAGAATCATCGAAGCCATTGTTCATTCGAGCAAAGTTAATGCCCGTGGTGTGAATAAGGTCACAGTAGATGGAGGCATGCGGTTAATCTAATGCCTCATTTATGTTAAAAAGTGGGAATACAGGGAAAGTGATGTCAAACATAACATGGTTCTATCAAATTATGAAGGAAAGTTGGTCAAACATTGGGAGTGGTGCAAGTGGAGTTAGTTGGTTGGCTGCGAGCCCACCATGTTCATGTAATCCAAGGCCCAGCTACAACTTTGCTGTTAGGAAGAGAATGGATTCATGGCGTAGGGGCGGTTCCTTCGTCAATGCACCAAGGTTAGTGCTATGGAGAAGATGGGATAGTGGAGAACATTGAGGCGGATCGGAGTTACTTCATGACTATCAGCCTAGGTAACAAAGAAACTATGACAAGTATCTAGCACGAATAGCTCCTTGTGCTCAAATGAGGAGATGAGCGAGCGGAGATGCGCAATATTATATGACCCTTCGCCATGATGGCATGTATTGGGATAGAAAAATAATTAAAGGAGACAAAAGGTACTTGAGAGGCGGCGGAGAAGGTGGGAGTTCGACAACGATGCTCATGGTGAGTCCTCCTTCCCGAAGGATTCGGCCTACATGGCGAGAACAAATGGATAGCGACTTGAGGCTGAAATAGGCGGTATAGTTGAAGAAAATAACATGAAAGGGCTGGTTGAAGACTACGCTGCGAAGAAAATGAAATAGAACAAGGCTAGATGCCATATATGATCTGAGAACCCTTGGGCTTGAGAAGGATCCTACAAACATAGGTGCTAAGATGTTGCAGGATCAACTCGAAGAGGTAAATTTGAGGATGACAAAAAGAATAACCTATATAAGTGCGGGCGGGTCGAGTCTCGAGCAGAGGTGATCGAAATCCTCAAGCAAAATAAAGATTGCTGCGTGGGACTCGACGAAATGCGGTTTGAAAAGAGGTTAGTAGACCGAGACTTCCAATTAAGGATGGCAAAAGCCCATCAAGCAAACTCCTAGGAGGTTCGCGCCCGGCGATCTTCGAAGATTAAAGGCGAGGTCGAAAGGTTGCTGCGTTGCAAGTTCATCGAGAACCCTGAGGTATGTCGAATGGTTAGCTAATATAGTGCTTGTTATTAAGAAAATGGTTCCACGAGAATATGTAGACTTTAGGGTTTAAATCGGTAACCCCAGACCAATACTATATGCTTAGCGAAATGTTAATAGACTACTGCTGCGGGGTTCGAATCTTAAGCATGCTAGATGGATATTACGGTTATAACCAAATTTTATTCTTTGAAGAGGATGTTGCCAAGGCATTTCGTTGTCCGAGGAGCCTTAGGCACCTATGAGTGGGTAGTGATGCCTTTTGGTTTGAAAAATCTTGGGGCCACTTACCAGCGAGCAATGGATTCCATTTTCACGATTTTATTGAGACTTTTATGCGGTGTATATTGATGACATAGTCATCAAGTACATCTCTTGAAACTCATACGCACCATCTGAGCCAATCATTCGAAAGAATGAGAAACATAACGAAAATAGATCCTTAAATGTGCATTTTTTGTGCGAGGCGGAGACTTCACAGGCTTTGTGGTTCATAAAGGGAATCGAAATCAACCAAAATAAGACAAAAGCCATCATGGAGACTAAAGCACCACATCAAAGAGAGTTGGGTCTGCTTTGGGAAGATAAATTTTCTTAGAAGATTCATCTAGAATCTAAGTGGAAGACTCAACATTCTCTCCACTACTTACGGCAAAACAAGGCCAAGCCTTGGTGGAGTCAAGTACATCGGGAGGCCTTGAGAAATTAAAATACCTCTCGACCTCTATCTTGTCTCCACCTTCATGGGAAAGCCCATGGGCCGTACATATCTACAGATTTACTATGGGTAGTATGTTAGCACAAGAAGATAGTAATGGCATCGAAGAGCTATATACTATTTAAGTAAGGTGCTAAATGATCAGAAACTAGATATAGTAACATAGAAAAGTTATGCTATGTTTATACTTCTCTTGTATGAAACTTAAATATTATATAAAACTACATTGATGTTTATGTCTCCTCTCATTTCGATGTTATCAAACACATCTTTGTCAAAACCAATTATGCATAGTAGAGTGGGTAAATGGGCCTAACGAATATTCTTTAACCTTCATGCCTTTGAGAGTGTGAAGGCCAAGTAATTGCTTGATTTCATTGTGGATCACTCCTTTGGTCGAAAAGACCATTATGGGTTATGTTGGGACATAACCTTGGAAATTATACTTTGATGGTTAGACTCACAAGAGGGTAGTGGTGTTGGAGTTCTTATAATTTCTCTGAAGGAATTCCAACAAAATTCAAGTATAAATTGGATGGCCCTCGTTGCTCAAACAATGAAGCTAAATCTGAGCGTGTTATTGGACTTGAAGCTTTGTTGGAATTAGGGGACTAAAGTAAATTAAAGGTGACTCGAGAGTTAGTGGTCAAACAAATAACAAAGGAATATAAATGCATAAGGAAAATTTGATGACATACTTACGTCATAGCTATGATTGATCAAAAATTCGAATACATGAATATCAACATATACCAGAATAGAGAATCGAAGCAAATGACCTTACAGTTGGCTTGAGGTTATAAAGAATCTCTACAAAAACTTTAAAGAGTTGATGAAATAAGAGGTAGTTATGGCTACAGGACTAACACCATCATTTAGAAAATATTAAGTTAGGTTGTAGTGGTAAAGATAGATTGAAGTGTTAGCCATAAACACCGTATCGAGATGTAGATTAGCGAAGCCCAATTGTAAGCTATCTAAAGGATCAACCTTAAGCGTAGATAGAAAAAGCGAAATATAGAGCATATATGTCCTTATGAAATGAATTGTTCAAAAAGACCCGAGAAGGTTGTTATTTGGAGATTTTGATGTCTTGTGATTGAAGAAATATCATGGAGCTCGAGGCGAGATGGCGTTAAAGTATTCAAGGGAATATAGTGAATATCATAGTTTGGAAAGAAAAATTAGCCCTTGAATGGATGTATTGAGTTAGGAATGTCGAGCAATCTTGGTGATATATGTGAAACAAGCTTGATCGGGTAATAGAATCATATCGGAGGAAATGGGTTCGAGATCGAGCGAGTGATACATTTGAAATTCAAAGCATAGCGGGATAAAAGGAGTTGAAAGGCTGAAGAAGCAGTTCAACGTGGAAGCAAGAGAAGCATGGTGTGTTGCATGTTCTAAGCGTGGCAAGATCTTATGGGTTAGACCGTTATGGTCGAATTAGTATAAATAGGAGTCTTAATGTTAGGATTTCGTGTGTCATATCTATTGTACTAAAATTCGGTCACATTCAAAATACCACATGGCTAGGAAGCGAACACGAATGATATGCGTATGATTGCACCAAGACTTTATTATTCAATGTATCTTTATTCCTCCGGTCTAATTTTATCTTGCATCAATGTCTTTTAAGTTTCTTTATTTTCAAAGTCATTTCATTTAAATGCTTTTCTACCATTCTTGAAGTTCTTTACTTTTCGAAACCTTTACATTAACGTTGTTATTTCCCGGAAGTTTTTATACATTTGTTTACATTCATCTTTTCGTTTCATGATCACTTTGAAAATCTTTTACACTTTAAGAGTTTATTTGAATATTCTTGCATTTATATACTTTGTTGCTATTTCGAATCTTGCATGTTCTTGTTTGTTCGACCAAATATCGTTATTAACTTGATCACATCACTAAGTAATCGAAGCGTATTTTGACATATACAAAACCTCAAAAACAAGTCTCAAATATGGATCTTTATCTTAAGTTTATACCAACGGCCGATACCCATAGGATCAATCTAGTCGATCCTGCAAGTTACGAGAGGATTGAATAACATAATTATAGCTTATTCAATAGTTTGGAAGACTAGCGGTTGTTTCACGAAAATCCTTGTGAACAAAATAGCACGCACGGTGGGACGAGTTTGGTGTTACAAACTAGGAAAGTTATAACCATAATTATTATAGAAATTCTTTACGAGTAAACAAAGTTCATTGGTATATGAACCTTAGGGTGGTAGAATAACTAAGAGTAACCAACCTTTACCGGAAGAAAGCGAAATAATAGAATGTCTAATAATCAACAAGGGAACAAAATGCCCCACATGGAGCAGGCACTAATGCGTGCATTTTTCGCAACGTCGGTCACGATCCTTGAATGCACGGTCGGTTGCATCTTCGACTAGTAATATAGCCACGAATGGAACAAGTGGCACGTCAATAAATAATTCGATCTTGGGCAATACGGGAACCACTTTGGTTACCACAGGATCCATCCACAACCGAGGGACCAAGCCCATTCGCCACCCACTGAAACTAGACCACCTGTTTCGAGGGTAATAGACCGAAACCCTTCTTAAGGATGCCAACATCTTTCATGGCGGGTTTGCAAACTTGACGTCAAATGCATCACCCCGATTAGGATGCGGATGCGGGTTAATCAATTTCTTACAAATAACCAAGTGCGGGGGTTATGGCTTTACCCACCTTAACCACGAGAAAACCAAATGGCTTTTAAAGCGATGGATGATAGTAACCATAATATGATCGGTGTTAGCACAAACTATGCGAAATCTTTGCCCAATAGTTGAGCGTGACCGTGAATAGGAAGCAGAGATAATATGAGTCGAATAGATTTCTTTGCCCGAGGAGGCGTGAGCAGAACGGTGTGGTTCGAGCAAACACACCTATCATCGAACAAGCCATTGACCCACCCTATAGGCCGATTAGAAGAATTTGACACGAGGGCAAGGGCACAAGAGGAAATGCCCGGTGATTCGAGAAGAACCACTTAGGGGAGTTGTAGAACCAGGCGAGATCGAAAGATATGATGCTCGATGGTCGAGAGGAACCACGGAGGGTAGTTGGGGAACCGGGGCCGGGCTCGAAGGCAAGAGGCCCCAGCGTTTGAGACGACAACCTAGAGGAGTAGTTATGATAGGTAGAAACCAAGATCTTGTGCGGTGGTCCATAGAATTGACGATAATATCTTGGCGGAAAATAACAACCACCATGATAGAGAATAATGGCCCAAAGCGGTATGTCTGAGGATTAGGAGGCCAAATTATGCTTCTCCATAGCGATTCGTGATGCATCTGAGACTTACCAAGGGACACAAGATCCCTAAGTTTACAAAGTTCGCTGGAATACTAGAATCAGCGATCGAACACATGGCAGTATCTCCTGAGCGGGAGACATAGCCAATAATGAGAACCTTAGGATTAAGTATTTCCCAAGTTCACTTACGAAAATGCTTTCTGGTTCACCACATTACCACTGGATCCATAGATACAGGGCCTTTTAGAAAGATTGTTCCATGAACAATTCTACATGGGACAATCCAAGATAAGTCGAAGGAACTAGCTAGTGTTAAGAGGAAGTTTCTTGAACCCATAGGCGAATACTTGAATAGGTTGGACTATTGAAATCCGGATGTTTCACGGTGGTCCCGAACATGAATTAGTCGAAATGGCATTGGTGGCCTTGACTATTCGATTCGAAAGAAATTAGATACACAATACTTGAGAGATATGGCTCGGTTGGCGGATAGGGTTCGACGATCGAAAGACTAAAGGCCGAGAAGGCGAGCTTTCAAAAGTAACAAGAAAGAAAGAATTTCCTATGTCGAAGCAGGAGTCGAGGACATCCGATTCGAGGAGGTGAAATGGACCTAGCGAGTTAAAAGCAGGCCCTTACTCTTGTGCTGTTGGTTCCCACAGGAAAAGAAATTGTTGAAAATGAAAAAAGCGACAAATTCCCGAAGGTGTACACCTTTGATGTGACAAAGTGTGATGAGATTTTGACACCTTGTCAAGATGGTCAATGATTGTGCCATCGAATGTTAAAATACCTCCTTTAGACCAAAGAAAGAAAAGGGGATTACGTAAATATCATAGTTTCTTAGGCCACAAAACCTCACGGTGTTTTCTTTTCGGGGACTTAATTAGAATGCAATCAAAGAAGCGGGCGAAGTTTCTTGATAAGCCAAAGATGAAGGTAGATGAGGATCCTCACGGATATTGCAGACACCAACTACTCAGAACTGCGGGCATGGGAGAAATAAATATGGTGGAAGCAGACCAAGGGGTCAATACATTGAAAGATGAAAACGAGAATGAGAGTTGGGGATGATCGGTCAACAATGGCGTCCTGAGACATCCATAAACGGAAGCTTCGACTAAGCCAGTAGCGGTCATTTGTTTCAAAGGACACCGACTCTTGAGGGCCGGGAGAGTCGGGGCGAGGGTGAGTGCAGACTCTTGAAGGTGCAGGCGCCAATTAGAAAGGTCAAGTGCAGACCAACTCTCCCACGAGAAAGAGATCAGGATACTTTGGGAGAACCCGGTGGAAGATTCGATTATCGGTAAAATACTGCGCGGAGTGCAAAAATCCCATCGAAGCCATCAAACCATCGGGTTGGGAGATGAGGATACAAAAGGCGGAGAGGTCGAAGGACCGAGTCCAAGAAGGAAGTTTGGGACACTCAGGGAGCCTAGTGGCAAATTCGACTACACAGTGAAATACTCACTTGAGAGGTTGAAAATACAACTCAAGACATCGAACCATCGGGTTGGGAGATGATGAAAAAGATGGAAGGTGGATGTTAATATGGTGGACATGGAGAAACCTTGCGAGATGCGAAATGGAGAAATACCTTGAGAAAAAAACAAAATGAATGAAGGATATCTGCGGATATCGTTTGAAAAATTACCTCATGGTGTGCCCAAAAGCAGCGAGATGATGCTATGCCCCGGATGCGACATCATACGCAGTGGAAGATTCTGCGAGTTGAAAGAGCCAAAGGGCTCGAGCGTCGGTAGCGCGAGACAATCAATTGTTTAGATGCTATCCTCGACACGGAGAGGTGTGTTGGAGTTCTTAGTGCGCTGCCATAAAGGGGACAGCAGAAGTGTTTGATTTGCCAGGTATGACCAAAACATGGCGAGGGCATTGAAACCATTCCTTCGCGCCATCTTTGGAATCACAAGGAGATGGGTCGGAAGGGTCGGCACCTCCATGGCAATCATAATCAAAGAAAGCGATAGTCCTTACCCCAAAGGTGCTCGAAGAGTAACATTGAGTCCTATTTGAAGTACCAGCGATAGATGGTGCACGTCAAAACCAATAGGGAAAGATAATTGGAGAAGCAACGAGCAAAATGCGTCATGCCATGGTGTCTGAGGAGCAGTTCAACAACAAAAGAAAAGAAGAGTTGAAATTTGAAAACTATAAGGGAAGAATCCCATGTCAAGATCCCAATGGCGAAGGCAACAACGTGTTCGAAAATTTGAGAAGAAATCTTGGCGATTGAAGAGGTAGTTTCGACCGGCAAGAAAGAGATGTCCAGCACTAACAAACCAACGACAAGCAAGCAACGAAAACAAACCTCCGATTAGCGGAGACTTTTGCGACACAAAACGGATGAATCAAAGAATATACTCCAGGGCGGAGGAAGATGAAGATATGCTAGCGATAACCCGAATCGAGAAGGAGAATCCTCACTCAACCTAAAGCGCAGCGTGGTGTGCATACTATACGAGTTGGGACAAGAAACGAAATCGAAGAACAGGAAGAGGATGATAACATTGATATGATGAAACATAGGCGGTTGCTATTATGTCATGGATAATGGCGCCGTCGAAGAAGCGAGAATGCCTTCTTGAACATCGAGCCAACAATGAAGAACCATTTGAAGCCACTCTTCATTCGAGCAAGGTTAATGCCCATGGTGTGAATAAGGTCTGGTAGATGGGCGCGGTTAATCTAATGCCTCATTTATGTTAAAAAAGTGGGAATACAAGAAAGTGATGTTAAACCGCATAACATGGTGCTATCAAATTATGAAGGAAAGTTGGTCAAACATTGGGAGTGGTGCAAGTGGAGTTAACCGTTGGTTCGAGCTGCAGGCCACCATGTTCATAGTAATCGAAGCCAAGGCCAATTACAACTGCTTTGTTAGGAAGAGAATGGATTCATGGCGTGGGGCGGTTCCTTCGTCAATGCAAAGGTTAGTGCTATGGAGAGAAGATGGGATAGTGGAGAACATCGAGGCGGATCGAGTTACTTCATGACTGATCAACCTCGTCAACAAAGGAATTATGACAAGTATCTAGCACGAATAGCCCTTGTGCTCAAATGAGGAGATGAGCGAAGCCGGAGATGCGCAATATTATATGACCCTTCGCCATGATGGCATGTATTGGGACGAAAAATAAGTAAAGAAGGCGAAGGACTCGATGGTACTTGAGAAGGCGGCGGAAAATTGGGAATTCGACAATAGTGCTCATGGTGAGTCCTCCTTCTTGAAAGTTTTCGGCCTATATGGTGAGAACAAATGGATAGCGACTTGAGGAAATAGATAGTATAGTTGAAGAAAATAACATGAAAGGCGGGTTGAAAGACTCACCTATGAAGAAAAAGAAATAGAACAAAGGTTAGATGCCATATATGATCAGAACCCTTGGGTTTCGGCGGGATCCTACAAACATAGGTGCTAAGATGTTGTACAGGATCAACTCGAAGAGGTAAATTTGGGGATGACAAAACAAAAGAATAACCTATATAAGTGCGGTGGGTCCAGTCTCAAGCAAGAGGTGATCGAAATCCTCAAACAAAATAAAGATTGTTTCGCGTGGGATTACGACGAAATGCAGTTTGAAAAGAGAGTTGGTAGAGCACGGACTTCCAATCAAGGATGGCAAGAAGCCCATCAAGCAAACTCCTAGGAGGTTCGCGCCGTGATGCTCCACGAATTAAAGGCGAGGTCGAAGGTTCTTTGCGTTGCAAGTTCATCGAACCACAAGGTATGTCGAATGGTTAGCTAATATAGTGCTGTTATTAAGAAAAATGGTTCCACGAGAATATGCATAGACTTTAGGGTTTAAATCAGTGACCCCAAGACCAATACTCTATGCATGGCGAAATGTTAATAGACTACTGCTGCGAGGGTTCGAATCTTAAGCATGCTAGATGGATATTACGGTTATAATCATTTTTATTCTTTGAAGAGGATGTTGCCAAGACATTTTCGTTGTCCGAGGAGCCTTAGGCACCTATGAGTGGGTAGTGATGCCTTTTGGTTTGAAAATCTTTGGGGCCACTTACCAGCGAGCAATGGATTCCATTTTTCACGATTTTATTGAGACTTTTATGCGGTGTATATTGATGACATAGTCATCAGCATCTCTTGAAACCCATACACCATCAGGCCAATCATTCGAAAGAATGAGAAACATAAAAAATGAACCCCTTAAATGTGCATTTTTTGCGAGAGGGAGACTTCTTGGGCTTTGTGGTTCATAAAAGGGAATCGAAATCAACAAAATAAGACCAAAGCCATCATGGAGACTAAAGCACCCACATCAAAAGAGTTGCAGTCCTGTTGGGGAAGATAAATTTTCTTAGAAGATTCATCTCGAATCTAAGTGGAAAGACTCAAGCATTCTCTCCCTTGGTTTAAAACAAGGCCAAGCCTTGGTGGAGTCAAGTACATCGGGAGGCCTTGGCGAAATTGAGATACCTCTCTCACCTCCTATCTTGTCTCCACCTTCATGGGAAAGCCCATGAGATTGTATATATCATACAGATTTACTATGGGTAGTATGTTAGCACAAGAAGATAGTAATGGCATCGAAAAGCTATATACTATTTAAGTAGGGTGCTAAATGATCGAAACTAGATATAGTAACATAGAAAAGTTATGCCTATGTTTATACTTCTCTTGTATGAAACTTAAATATTATATAAAACACATTGATGTTTATGTCTCCTCTCATTTCGATGTTATCAAACACATCTTTGTCAAAACCAATTATGCATAGTAGAGTGGGTAAATGGGCTTTAGCCTAACGAATATTCTCTAACCTTCATGCCTTTGAGGCTGTGAAAGGTCAAATAATTCTTGATTTCATTGTGGATCACTCACGGTCGAAAAGACCATTATGGGTTATGTTGAGGCCGACCTTGGAAATTATACTTGATGGTTCGACTCACAGAAGGTAGTGGTGTTGGAGTTCTTATAATTTCTCTGAATTCCCAACAAAATTCAAGTATAAATTGGATGGCCCTCGTTGCTCAAACAATGAAATTTGAATCTGAGCGCTTATTGTTGGACTTGAAGCTTTGTTGGAATTGGGGGCAACTAAAGTCGAAATTAAAGGTGACTCAGAGTTAGTGGTCAAACAAATAACAAAGGAATATAAATGCATAAAGGAAAATTTGATGACATACTTCGTCATAGCTAACAGACTGATCAAAAAATTCGAATATATGGATATCAACATATACCAAGAATAGAGAATCAAAGCAAATGACCTATACAGTTGGCTTGAGTTATAAAGTCTCTACACAAAACTTTAAAGAGTTGATCGAAATAAGAGGTAGGGTTATGGCTACCGGACTAACGCCATCGAGATCTAGAAAATATTAAGTTAGGTTGTAGTGGTAAAGATAGATTGATGTTAGCCACAAACACCGTATCGGATCTGATTAGCGAAGCCCAATTATAAGCTATCTAAAGATCAACCATAAGCGTAGATAGAAAAACGAAATATAGAGCATTATCATATGTCCTTATGGAAATGAATTGTTCAAGAAAACCCGAAGGTGTATTGCTCAAATGCCTAGGAGAAAGTGAGGCGTATCGGCATTATCGAGTTCACAATGGGGCATGTGGGGCACATCAAGCGAGCCACAAGATGAAGTGGTTGCTATTTCGATATGGTATGTATTGGCCTAGCATGCTCAAAGATTGCATAGACTTAGCTAAAGGATGTGAAGAATGTCGAAACATGCGAGGATTCAACATGCTCCTGAGTGAGCATTCGATCATTAAACCATGGCCCTTTAGAGGATGGGCGTTAGATTTGATAGGAGAAATCAATCACTGCCTCGTCTAAAGGTCAGAGTACATCTTGGTAGGAATAGATTATTTTACTAAGTGGATCGAGCGATACCATTAGTAGCTGCGGATCAAAGCTATTATTGAATTCATACGAAACAAATAATCTATAGGTTTGGATTGCGGAAAGTATAACTTGGACCAAAGTGCATGTTCTTGATAGAAAGATGCAAGATTCGCTCGAGAGATGGGATTTAGACTATTGACATCAACACCATATTATGCTCGAGCAAATGGTCGGTCGAAGCGACCAACAAAGTAATAATTGGTTTGATCAAAAACACATTGGTAAAAAGCCAAAAATTGGCATAAAACTTTAGACCAAGTACTATGGGCTGTAGAACATCTCTAAAGAAGCTACCAATACTACACCTTTCCACTAACATTTGGCCATGATGCGGTCTTACACAGAAATTCATCTGATCGATTCGAATCAAAAGACAACATGAACTCCCAGCGTCATTATATTGGGAAATGATGGTGAATGAGTTAGTTGAGTTAGGCAAGTCGAGACTACATGCATTGGAAATCTTAATGAGGCAAAAGGAAAGAGTGGCGGGGCATATAACAAAAGAGTAAAAGGTAAGACATTCAACGCTAATGACTTAGTATGGAAAGTCATATTGCCCATGGACAAAAAATAAAGCATTGGGTAAATGGTCACCTCATTGGGAAGGCCCTTCGAATAGCAAAAGCGTTTTCGAACAATGCGTATGAAATAGAAGAAGCGGCGATGATAAGCGAATCCTAAAGGTAAATGGGAAGTATTTAAAAAGTATAAACCATGCTGCGGAGATTCGAATACTAACAATGTAGTCACAATATTGTAATGAAATGCCAAAATGGTAACATAATTGCCAAAATGGCGTTGTTCAAGCGTTACAAGTAAACATTTAATCAAAATACAAGAGTTACAAAATAATCAAGATTCAAAAGTGGGGATTGTTCCTCGGTGGATCGAAGATATTCTTGAAAGACTCAAGTCTTTGTTGGGTAAGCGCTTGGCACCTTCGAGGATGGCAACTTCACCTTTGAGTTGCTCGGCCGCTCATTTCAACAAGGCCCTTGTTAAGAAGTTCTTAATCGGTTCCCAAAGGTGTTGGATTCATAGGCAATTTGTTCTTCTTTGGGCCTCTTTGATCTTAGCACGAAGTTCTTGAATCTGTTTCTCCCGAGGAGGATGGATTGAGATCGAAGCTCATAGTCGACTCTAGCTTGCTTAATATGCGTGGCTAGCTCTTGACTTCTTCGAAAGCTTTGAGGCATGTTCATAAGCGGCATCCATTGAAGCTCTTTTCTCTTGAACCTTATTTGAGATTCATCTGGAGGAGGCATCCGGTCACATTATCCAACAAAGGCGAAGTTCGAATAGGATGGTACTAACTTCCGAGCGGTAGTGAGTCAACTTGGTTGATAATCCCTTCATGATGAAACAAGCGGTGCTATCTTGTTTAAGCACTTGAATAGATCCACATTGAGGATTGTTTTCTAATTCTATGAAGAAGCAACCCTATCATCGGAAGGCATAGACCTAGAGGTCGAACCGGCACGATCGCGAGAAAGTGGAATATCCCTTTGAGCCAACTTAGCCTTCATGTACCCAATAGGGTCATTTCTTTTCAAATTGGCTAATTCTTCTTGATTTGTTTGAAATAG
The DNA here is from genome assembly GCA_021764765.1 of Vicia sativa. Classification (NCBI taxonomy): domain Eukaryota; kingdom Viridiplantae; phylum Streptophyta; class Magnoliopsida; order Fabales; family Fabaceae; genus Vicia; species Vicia sativa. The sequence continues at coordinate 22,365,406 of CM038797.1, forward strand.
AAGACCGAGGAAGTTCCATACGTAATGGGTAACATCCATTGAAGTCCATTGGTTCATTAGTACGAAGACCATCACGTCGTTATTCACGTTTCCATCATCTTGTTCATCATCGATCAAGTCCACCACTTGATATCATCATTACGATCACCATCGACGCCGGACCCGTTCTTCGCTCGAAACCTCTTGAGCGTCTTCTCCTTCTTCATCCTCGGACCTTCCTCGCTAGAATCTTCACTCTCTTGAGAGGCGGTGGTTTCCTCTTGAGTTTGAGGTATTTGTTCACGCTCTTGAGGGATTGTTGGAGGAGATTTTGGGTGAAGAACCTGAAATAGTTACGTAGCATCTTGGGCATTATTTCATTGGTCTCCTTGAGAGGAGGCAGTGCCTTGATCATCGGTCGATCGGAAGCTCCGGTTGGGAATGCCATATTAGAAGAGCCTACATTTTGCCTTTGGGTTATTCGAATCCCCATGAGAAAGAGTGAATCGGAGGCGGATGCTTCGGAGGAGGAGTCGAAGTGGTTGGGATGCAGGTGAATCATCCTACATGGAGAAAAAGAAGAAAAAAGAAGATTAGAAGCGATAACTAAAGTACGAATAATCATTTAAAATTGAAGTAAACTTACACATGGGTTATCCGTAGATATATTCTTGTCTATATGTTCCAATATTACATTGGAGGTCGAAGGTGGAATTTTGGATTGGTATGTGGAACAACATCTCTTGAATCAAGTCGAGAGGCGTCGGTATCCTTTGGTATGTCTCTTTTACATTTCTTTTGCAAAGCCGTTGGAGAACTTTCTCCAGTTTGAGAGTCTTCCCAATGGTGCTAGTTTTCTCTTTTTGGAGTGGTGGGAGGAAGTTTACTTGTCGAAATGGTACAAAGCGCAATTTAGACTCAAGTTATAGAAAAATTAGACCTATTTGAAATAGCGGGATAAATTGTTTACCTTGAATCGGAATAGTTGTTGGAGTGGGTATTGCGGTGTTCGTTGTTGTGGTTAGGTTGATTGTTGGAGTCACTTTAGGCACACTATCATTTGTCTCGTGGGATTGTTGAGGCTGTTCCTTCCTTGGTCTTGATGCGATGGTCTTGATCACGAGGGTGAAATCGAGCAATTAAAGCAGTTAAAACAAAGAAAGTAATAAATATTTGGGATTTCCCAAAACATTCGCACTGCGCCTCTTTCGAAAGAATCGACATGGCGGAAGGTCATAGCGAAGGTCTGAAAATTATGAAGCGATGTCGAGCCCATATCACGGTCTCGGATGGCTTTAGTTTCTTGTGGGATTTATATTTGAGCATTTATTGCAAATTAACCACCAAGGATATGGAGGAAACCAAGCGAGCCAATTACGAGGGTAGGTAGTTGTGGAAATTTAGGTGGATGCATTTGGTGCCAACCTATACCTATCCTCGGTGACAACCTTGAAGGAGTTTGAACTTAGAAATTTTTCTTTAAATTTTTCCCTCGAGGTTTGAGCAGCTCGATATCTGATGGTTTGCGTGTGTGGGATCATAAGTAGTTTGAAGTAATTCTAAAAGCTTTAATCTCTCGTGGGTGACCTACCTTTCTTTTGTGTACACGCACATGAGCAGGATCGGTTTAGCTTGAATGGTAAGTGTCAAACATATGAGATTGATAGAATTTAATCCACCATCTAGAAAACTCTTTGAAGAAAAGGAGCTGGTTCGAAAGGGATTAAGTTGAATTAGGCGAACTTTTGATATTGTTCTTGTTGAAGCTTGGCATCTCGGCTTTAAAAGTTCGACCCGGAGGTAATGGCGCTTTGAGTTTGGAACAAGGGTTCGGTATTAATTGACAGACCAAATTGTCTCGAAGCGAGTTAGGTTGATAGGCAAATAAGAGGATCGGTTCTTGGTCGGAGTAATTCTTGAGGAGATCGATCTTGGTAATAAAAGGCCTTCCGGATATCTTGGATTTCCTTGCATTTGACCTCAGAAAGAGACATAGTGAACCATGATGGTCCATGAGTCCTCGAAGCAAAAGGCGCCATAGTTTCTTTAAATTCATGTTGTTGGAGAAGTATAATGTACTTTGAAAATGAAACACGGAAATCGGCCTTGTCATCACTAGGAGTCGGTCTCCTTAGCCTCGTGCCCTCAGCGTTTCGATCAACTATCTCGGATCTTGCTCATTAATAGTATCTGCGGTAGAGAGCGAAGACTCGAGCATAGCATTTAGCCATAGCTGGAGCAACGAGAAGGGACCGGCTAACAAGATGTTCTTGGAGGTATGAGATTTCAAGCTCGAAGGTGATCTCGAGCTCTCATAAAGGTCGACTAGCGGGGAGTTAAGTTAATCCTCTGTTCTCATGCAAATCTCTTGCGGAGGAATGAACCTACTAGCTACTTGAAGTGACTGCTGCAGAAAACATATCGTGATAGCCAAAGAGTAAGGAAGGCAATGTGTTCAACATCGAGACACTATCATACGTATGGTAATGGTGATGAATTTGGAGAAGGCTGGCTAGTTTGATATCGAAATCGATAATACTTGAATGTTCCTCGACATCGAGAACATATGTTTCCCCTCTGGTGTTAGTCGGTGATGGCGATTATGTCAAAGAATGTGGGTGTGATCATCCCTCGGGAAGGTGGAAGGTATTATAGGTGCTATCCAAATACGGGGATGCGAATAACGAGAGGATATTGTATGTGAAGCTGGTTTGGATAATTTTAGGAAATTATAGATACCTAATTCCTCCCATGATGTCCTTTAACTTCCATTTTGGCGAACCGGTTTTGATATGCTACATCGTGATGGACGGGATCGAAATGGTTTAAAGTTGTTTTGACATAGTCAGAATGAAAGGATCTTTTGGGGTAGTCATAGGGTTTCTCGTCCTTTGTAGCAGGATCATTGACATTTTCAGTTCCTACCCTAGGGTTTTCCATGGTATTGAATAAAGGTTTGAAATCGTAGCAGAGGAAATATGTTTCGTGTATCCTTAAGAATCTCAAAAAGTAAGGGGACCCATTAGGGCAAATCTTTTCGAAGCGTTAGTAGGGATTAATACACGAGAAGAATATAAGAGCTCTTGTTCTTTGGAGATTCCACAGGGCATAAGTGCAGGATGACCTTGGTGAGTGCCAACCTTGCTTTCCAAAATTGTTCCGTGTTCTTATTCTTCTTCTTAGAAATCTTTTTACAGGATGTTGATGAAGACATTGTTGGGGTTTTGATTAAAGAGATTAGGGTTTCTACGAGAGAGGAAGAAGAAGATTGAGTGTGGAAAAGTGGAAAGACTAAAGTTTGTTTGGTTTTATAGTGAGGGGTGGAAACTCTCACTAATGCCAAGTTACGTGGGAGGCGTGGGTTGGTTACAAGATGAGGTGGCGTGAAGTTAGTATTGGTAATGGCGTGATTAAGGATAATCATTGCTTTCAATAAATGCACCATACCGTAGTTCTTTGTGTAAAAGTGGTTGGAAACCGGGGGTCATCGTGATTGACATGATGGAAATCATGTCGGGTCATAATTACTCAGAGTCACATCAAAATCTTGTAGATATATTTAAAATAAGTATTTCTTAAAGGGATTGAAATACATATTTTAAAGGGCATTTGTTAGTGAAGATTTTGATGTCTTGTGATTGAAGAAATATCATGGAGCTCGAGGAGATGCGTTAAAGTATTCAAGGAATATAGTGAATATCATAGTTTGGAAAGAAAGAATTAGCCCTTGAATGGATGTATTGAGTTAGGAATGTCGAGCAATCTTGGTGATATATGAAACAAGCTTCGATTGAGTAATAGAATCATATCGGAGGAAATGGGTTCGAGATCGAGCGAGTGATACATTGAAATTCAAAACACAAGCGGGATAAAAGGAGTTGAAGCAGCTGAAGAAAGCAGTTCGGCGTGGAAGCAAAGAGAAGCATGGTGTGCATGTTCTAAGCGTGGCAAGATCTTATGGGTTGAACCGTTATGGTCGAATTAGTATAAATAAGTCTTAATGTTAGGATTTCGTGTGTCATATCTATTGTACTAAAATTGGTCACATTCAAAATACCACATGGCTAGGGAAGCGAATGAATGATGTACGTATGATTGCACCAAGACTTTATTATTCAATGTATCTTTATTCCTCAGGTCTAATTTTATCTTGCATCAATGTCTTTTAAGTTTCTTTATTTTCAAAGTCATTTCATTTAAATGCTTTTCTACCATTCTTGAAGTCTTTACTTTTCGAAACCTTTACATTAACGTTGTTATTTCGAGAAAGTTTTTACATTTGTTTACATTCTGTCTTTTACGTTTCATGATCCCTTTGAAAATCTTTTACACTTTAAGAGTTTATTTGAATATTCTGCATTTATATACTTTGTTGCTATTTCGAATCTGCATGTTCTTGTTTGTTGAACCAAATATCGTTATTAACTTGATCACATCACTAAGTAATCGAAGCGTATTTTGACATATACAAAACCTCAAAAACAAGTCTCAAATATGGATCTTTATCTTAAGTTTATACCAACAGCAGATACCCCATAAGATCAATCTAGTTGATCCTGCAAGTTACGGAGGATTGAATAACATAACAGTTATAGCGCTTATTCAATAGTTTGGAAGACTAGCGGTTGTTTCACGAAAATCACTTGTGAACAAGGTGTATTGCTCGAATGCCTAGGAGAAGTGAGGCGTATCTAGCATTATCGGGAAGTTCATAATGGGGCATCACTACAGAAAATTGGTAGATTACAGCGGTATTTTTGTAGATTCTGACGGTTTAAAACAGTATGATTTTACTTTCCGGACGGTTGCTTTACCGTCGCGAAGTGTGTGTCCCCAACCTATTCCAGACGGTTACAAAAGCTGTCGTTCAAGTTCTGACAGGTTTGGGTGACATAATCAAGTATTGGTGGTTGTTTGATAGTCGTGAATATCTTTTGGTTCTTTTAATTATTGATGGCGGCGGTTCGATCTTTCGTGAATATCTTTAAATTAATTAAATTGTTTATGGCGGCGGTTCGATCCGTCATGACTTTTATTGATTATTTTAATTCTTGATTCGACGGTTGATCTTTATCGCATGACTTTGTTTATGTCTTATTTTTTTATTTTCTATTATATATATTTTTATTTAAATTATTATCTTTGTAAAAATTTTTAAAATTAAATGTCTTTTAATTTGTAACATCATATAGTTGATTAAATGTCTTTTAAATGATTAAATGTCTTTTATAAATTAAAATTAAATTGTAACATCATATAGTTGATATGTAGATTACAGCTTATATGATCAAAGCAGTTCAAAACCACAATTTACAATTTTCTAATATGTTTGACCCGAGTTCAAAGCTGTAATTTCTAATTTATACACTCTAAGTGCGAAAGATATCCTTGCTAATTAGAATATAATTAATCTGGGTTAAAAGATAAAAACAACATAGTGACTCAAATATTTTACTCCATTCATTCCTTTTGTTACAATACAATGCATATTTGTTTCTATCAGACTATAAATACTTACAAAAATATGTCAATGAAGTTCCGTTGTCGGTCAAACTCTTTCCACTCTTTGGAAAAGTTAGCCACTTTATACATCGTCGATCTTGCATACCTTTGTAAATGCATACATATCTTCCTCGGTAAATGCGGCATGCCTCAGAAACATTCAATCAGAGGTTACTTTTGAAGTCCTTCTAAGTCGTCAATGACATGAACAAATCCCTTGTTTAAGCCAAATTCAACATGAAAATATGAAATCCTTGGGGATTGAGTTGCTTGAGACCCTTTTGGTATATCAATGAGTTTTTGGCATTATCTGGCTCCACTCATCTTACGCCTCATCAATTGCAGTGATTTAAGTCGATTCTGAGACGGTGAGTTTATGATTTGAAACAATAGAAACAAAAGCGGCCGAATAATGAATAGAAAAAATGTGCATTCAAGTCAACAAAAAGCATTACAAAGGATCTTTCACTAATAACCTTTAATAATAATAATCTCAAACAAAGCATTACAAAGGATTTTTCACTAATAACCAATAATAATAATCTCGGTGAAAACTTGGTAAATGAGTGATAAGCGAAACATTCGTTTAAAAACTCGTTCTATTTCTCTGAGTTTGCATTCAACTAAGTTTTAACCACATGGGACACTCATCGAAGAACATGTATGATAAGGGTTGTCCAACAAGCTTATAAAGCTGAGCGGACTACACCCAAAAATAAAATAAAGCAATTTTAGCTGATCTAGAAACTAATCCGGTTTATAAATGATGTGGCTAATTGTTTTTTATATGGGTTGGAGGTTGGGATGGATGTGTACGGTTTTATGTTCAACTATCCATAGCTAAACACGGCGGTGTCATCGGAAAAATCTACCATTAAACCATAAAGCTTATGCAAAGGTGAAGTACACCATGTAAACATAAATGAAGCGAGAATGCTCCACCTTTTCACTATCAAATCATGGCTCATATTCTTATATGCGTTTGCACTATATATTTGACATTTCATCGATGAAGGACATCCTATGAAGCGGGTAGATCATTTAACCATACTAGAATCGTTTCAATGAGTTCGCCCCAAAGTTGGTAATTATATTGTGCCAAAGGAATGTGGCTTTTAGAACACAACGTGGTAATACACTTATGTACAGCCTATTAATAGTTAATTTCAAGGATATGCATAAATGAAAAGCCGAAATGCGGAGAGACAAATATGGGCAATGCAGAACTAGAAAATATAACAAAGTTTAATATCGACCTTCTTAAAGTATAAAGGAGCATCTTTAGCAATATCTTTGGGTAAAGGAATACTCAATCTTCTGATGGCGCCATTGTAAAGTGGAGACTCACAAATTTAAAGTCTTATAAAAATTTCACTCTGCACCAAAGGAGGATGTCAAGCTGATTGAAACTAAGGTTCACGCAAGTTTGAGCAGTCATTATCAATTTGTCTTTGAAAGTAAAAGTTAAAGCCTAAGTTCAAGGTGTCATGCTCTTTGGAGTATTACAGTTATGCAAGACTTTGCAAACTACCCAAATGATGGATTCTCTAGTACTCATTGTGTACATAAGACAATCAAATCAGTTTGGACATTTCATCGAGCATGTGGTGGGCAAGCGAAGCGGTAATAATGAAAATAATTCTCGGCTAATTCACAAACCAGCCTGAGCATAATAATGAAAAGGGTGAATGTGAATAGTTGCATTTCTAGAGGTGCAGTCAGTATGTGAGCATTAAGAACAAAATCATGATAGCACACCATTTTACATAAACTGGTTAATAACTTAATATCAATGAACAATTGCCAACATTTCAATTAGCAATGTACTAATCAATTTCTTTATTATAAGTTGATTGTTAAGTCTTTTCTTTACCTGTTGAATTTTGTATCAACCTGTCCTAGCCAAGGAACTAGCATAGTTAATTTGTTCAAAAACATAAACATAAACATGTAACATTTGAAAAATGGAATTTTCAATGCTAATATGTATTCATTTTCCAAACATCCTAAACAAACAAACTCTACATAAGTGTTCATTTTGGTTGGCATCTAGAATTCTAGAAGAAAAAAGAATCCTACTAAGCTAAGCTACTCCTAAATCAGCCCTTTCACAGTCTAAGCACTTACTAAAAACTAAAACTAATTTCAATAATAATAATTTGCATGATTTAGGTAAAAACAATCCATTCAACTTATCAAAAAGTAAATACAAATCTATAAAATAACTAGTGTTGAATTGATTAACCTCTAAGCATATATTGGAGTGATCATCAGTACCAAAAGCAGCTTTTAAATCCTTGGAGGGCTATCTGAGAGGATTCTCAAAATCATATTTTTACGACATCAATGGAAAAATAACATTTGATTGAAAGCATCAATTCTTAAGCTTTCAAAATCGACCAATACATAATTAGCGAAATAATTCATCATTGTCTCAAGGAATATCACGCATTCTTCAGATTAGAAAGTTGAGACATGCAAAGAAATTATCTATGGTACAAACACGAAGGGCTCTCTAATGCGATACGATCGGTATAAAATCGAGAAGAATGCAACATTGGGCAAAGGTGAAATCGTAATGTAAAATTAATAGGCATTAATATCTCTTGAAGCAAAGAATGAATAAGCATTGGACTAAAGGCGACAATAAACTACGGTATGAATTTCTAAAGTTTGATAGGATTCTTTTGAAAATGTTGGTAATAAATAATATAGAATAAACATGTGACTTTCATTAAAAAAAAACTCAATATATACTAGTGGAATCAGTTGGCCATAGACCTTGTAGCATAGCCAAGCCGACGACCAGTTAGATTATTGCATAAGTACGAGTTTATAATAAAAGCATTATAAAATTGCGCTAGAGTATGGGTTTACAATGAAAAGATTACCTTGAGTTGGCATGACATGCTTTTCAAGGCGAGCACGAGACTTATAAATAGAGACATTCTTAGACATCACATCCTTCCTCTCCATACATTCTTAGACATTCTTAAAACCAAAGTCACACCTCCAATGAAAAGCTTGCTTGAAGACATGTGGCGAAGATAGTTAAGCATGGATGAAGCAGTGGCATGGATGAAGCAGTAGCATGGTTTTCTGAGTAGCACCACCCTCAAGAGGTTTCAAAGCATTGTTGAGAAAGACATTTTGATTGAAGGCGCAAAAGCCTTCAAAGTTACTAATACATAAACAACAAAACGGTATTAGCATAATCATAGAAATAAAAACCACATCATCATAACTAACGACATGTGAATCCGAAAAAAGCATCAACCACAATAGAAAAGCATATAATTATAATTATCTAACGTGGCTTATCATAATTACTAATCGAACCTAGAGTAGAAGAAAAATAGAAAATAAAAAGAAAGGAAGAATTGGAGAACACAGCGAAAAGTAAATCGAACTGAACCAAGTTGAAACCAAAAGCAAAACCGGTCAAATGCAAATTGAACATCAAAGCGAAGCATAAACCAAAACCTCGGGACATTTCTTTTCATTATCAATATTCCTTCACATATAGTAGAAAATAACGGTTTATTCAAATTCTCCTACTTTACAATGTTATCGCTCGGCTATACTCACTATTTGTGACACTTTGTATTAAATAGCATATCCGAGAATAATAACAAGTGATCAAATTCAGCTACGGTATAGCACCATTATAAGCGACTATTTAACAACCTTTGCATTATTGGTCATTTAATGCGGTCTAAAACTAGCTTCTTGAGGCCACTGCATACTTAGTGCATTGTTAATCGTGAGAATTAATCACACAAGTTAAGATGAAGACATTTAAGATATGCTTGGGTGTCGAACCTTCATTAATAAAAGCTCTACATAGCATACGAATAACATAAAATTCAAAGAAAGCCATAAATACAAATCCAACGACCTCATTAGTACATACTAATCAATCAAAACTAAATCTTGATGAATATTCAATGATCCTGCGGTTCAAATATCCTTGAATGATGTTGGTCGTTTGTTTGATTCAGAGGTAAGACTTTTCAATTGTGTGAATAAAGTGACTTTCTACTTAAAACAAGATGTTCTAGCGTCTAAATCTTTAAATCTCTAAAATAGTGTTTAAATTTCCAACAATCCTGTGTCAACTCACCTTAGAATTATCTTTAAGATAGTTTTTTCCTCTAATCTTAAATCCTTCACCACTAGGAGACGTCCAACAGTTTGTATCATTGTCATCATTTCCTTTGCGCAAAGAACCATGAAAATCAACGGCTTCGATTTGTATAGGACTTACGTCGACATTTAATTCTTTGCATGGATTTGGAGCTGCAACTAGAATGAAAAAAATCTTTCAGGCTAAAAAAGTTTGAATATATGCATTTATGTGTCTGTACATGCATACATATTCTAACTTTGATCCAACAGGACAGGACAGTGGGGATCTAAGAAACAACACAGACCATTGCCTTGTCTTGCAATCTGTAGGTGATCCAACAAAAATGTAAGTTTTAGTCTGCCTAAATGATATTATTAATTCCTTTAGGCTCTTTATCCTGCGTTGCAATTAACAAGACACACAAAAGGACACGATGTTAACTTCAAAGGTAAAAGCTGTCATGGCCCATGAAATATTCTTTAGTTTGACCTTTCGATCCGAAAATTTTGACAAAGTATTAAGTTATAGAGTTTGAAAAAACACTACTTCTTCTAGAGTTCGGATCGGTAACACACAAACAATATTAGTTTGTAGGTGAAAAGAGTTAAGAAGACCTTATTCTCAAGATTGTCATCTTGGTCACTTTCTTCATCGGCGTCAATGAATGAAGCCTTGCATCGAGAAAATTCCTCTGGACTTACGCATTTCCATATTCACTCGGATAAAGAAATACTAGAGATTTTGGAATGGACAAGCATAACTTGATATCTTGTTGGTGGAGGCTGGATTGGCTCCAATATATTCCTTTAGACCTACCATTATTTAGGATATTAAAGACACGTTCTTACGAAAGTTTGAATTGCCAAGCGATTCTAAAGTCAAATATAAACAAGATGAAAACATAAGTTCAATTCCTTTACCTGCCATGACACAACAATGCATAAGGGATGCTCTTCTCAAATTTTGCACAAGTATATTGTAATGTTAAGTATTTCTTTTTTCTTATCGACATTTCAATCTGATTTTAATTTAAAGAAAGACTAAGATATAGGGCTAGTTTGTTTCGACTTTAAAAATAATATATGTTTGAACAATTAAGTTAAATTACACAAATAATATATCTTACGATTAATTTTATGCGTCGAATATCCTCGTGCTTTTCTTATGTATTCTGGAAATTGCAATATAAGCGCATCAATTGAGCGTATCTAGTTAGAATATAATACAAATATATAATTCCAAGCAACTCAACCACTTTGCATTTCGATTCTTACTGTATTGTTCCATCTTGTGCATGAAACCATTTCTAGAAGATAAAATCCGCTTTGAGAGCCATCTAGATCGGGTTGAAAACAAACTCATGAATGGACAATTTACTAATGAAAATAAAGTTAACGAGAATAACAGTCCACACACCTTCACGCACCCAAAAGGCTTTAACAACCATCGATTACCTAGTTAGATACTTAGGATCATATGTCCCATAAACAACATCGTAATGTCCATCGTAAGATTCTACTAGCTCCAAGTCACCCATCAACATATCCCACCTGAAAATTAATTATGCTAATTACTGATTCCCCAATAAGTATCAAGTACAAGAAGACCCTTTTATGGAAAACTTACTCATATCTTTTCCTCCGATCAGTGTTTAAAAACACTTCAAATACACTCTCTGCAGTTGCATCAATAACACCAACTGATTTAGCGAGGACACCCTTACCATTCTACAAAGCATAAAGCAAATGTTTATATTTGATTTCACCAATTTATATTAGTTTTCATCGATTCTAATCGGTCCAGCGACATATTTAATCTAATAATCAAATCAAACCCTAAAACAACAAATTAGAAAACCTAAAAAATCATAAAAGAAATAAAACCTAAAACAACAAATTAGAAAACCTAACATCAATTCAATATATTCAAACTCAAAATCAATCATCACAAGAGCTCAACCATAAGATTCAAGTGAATCTCCAATCTGAAATCAATGGAGAATGAAGAGAGATGAGAACAATGCAAAGCTAACTGTGTTTGAAGATGAGCATGAATAGCGGTTTGAAGAGATGAAACGAGATAAGCGGTTTGAAGAGATGAAGCAGAATGGCGGTTTGATGTCGTTTTGTGTGAAGATGGATTCCTTTGGTGTCAAGGGGTTTGAGCGGCGGAGTAGAAAAAGTGAGCAGGAGTACAAAGCGTGAATTGATGTTTTATGTATTTTAGAGCTTTTACTTTTTGGCACGGGTGTTTTACCGTCGTGCCCATGAAAATTTTAAAGGTTTTGGGTGCGGCGGTTGTTTACCGTCGTGAAATGAATTTAGGACGGATACTTTTACCGTCGTGAAAGGTTTAAAGGTGCGGCAGGTGCTTTACCGTCGTGATATGCCTTTAGGGCGGTTAATTTTACCGTCGTGACTAGTTGTTGGTGAAAACCGATGTTAAAAGTGTTAAATGGGGGCCGACGGTTGTTTTACCGTCGTAATAATATTATGATGGTTAATTATACCATAAAATAAATATTAAGGACGGTTGGTGTCAAGCTGTCGTAAACACTTCTCTATATGTAATTCGGCGGTTATCACATAACTATCGCAATTTTGTGTCGTTAAACACTAATTTTCTTGTAGTGCATGTGGGGCACATCAAGCGAGCCACAAGATGAAGTGGTTGCTATTTCGATATGGTATATCTTGGCCTAGCATGCTCAAAGATTGCATAGACTTAGCTAAAGGGTGTGAAGAATGTCGAAACATGCGAGGATTCAACATGCTCACAGTGGCTGCATCGATCATTAAACCATGGCCTTTTAGAGGATGGGCGTTAGATTTAATAGGAGAAATCAATCACCGCCTAAATCTAGGTCGTACATCTTGGTAGGAATAGATTATTTTACTAAGTGGATCGACGATACCACTAGTAGGCGAGATCAAGAAGCTATTATTGAATTCATACGAAACAAATAATCTATAGGTTGGATTGCGGAAATCATAACTTCTGAGACCAAGGGTCCGTATTCTTGGTAGAAAGATGCAAGAGTTCGCTCAGGAGATGGGATTTAGACTATTGACATCAACACCATATTATGCTCAAGCAAATGGTCAGGTCGAAGCAGCCAACAAAGTAATAATTGGTTTGATCAAAAACACATTGGTAAAAGCCAAAAATTGGCATAAAACTTTAGACCAAGTACTATGGGCACTAGAACATCTCCCAAAGAAGCTACCAATACTACACCTTTCCAACTAACATTTGGCCATGATGCAGTCTTGCCTACTGTAGAAATTCATCTACAGTCAGTTCGAATCCAAAGACAACATGAACTCCCCTCGTCATTATATTGGGAAATGATGGTGAATGAGTTAGTTGAGTTAGGCAGTCGAGACTACATGCATTAAATCTAATGAGGCAAAAGGAAAAGTGGCAGGGCATATAACAAAAGAGTAAAAGTAAGACATTCAACGTTAATGACTTAGTATGGAAAGTCATATTGCCCATGGACAAAAGAATAAAGCATTGGGTAAATGGTCACCTCATTGGGAAGGCCCTTTTCGAATAGCAAAACGTTTTCGAACAATGCGTCTGAAATAGAAGAAGCTGGCGGATGATAAGCGAATCCTAAAGGTAAATGGGAAGTATTTAAAAGTATAAACCATGCTGCGGGAGATTCGAATACTAACGACGTAGTCACAATATTATAATGAAATGCCAAAATGGTAACATAATTGCCAAAATGGCATTGTTCAGCGTTCTGAATAAACATTTAATCAAAATATAAGAGTTACAAAATAATCAAGATTCAAAAATGGGGATTGTTCCTCGGTAGGTCGAAGATATTCTTGAAAGACTCAAGTCTTTGTTGGGTAAGCGCTTTGGCACCTTGAGGATGGCAACTTCACCTTTGAGTTGCTCGGCCGCTTACATTTCAACAAGGCCCTTGTTAAGAAGTTCTTGAATCGATTCTCAAAGGTGTTGGACTCGTAGGCAATTTTCTTCTTTGAGCCTCTTTGATCTTAGCACGAAGTTCTTGAATCTGTTTCTCCCGGAGGAGGATGGATTGAGATCGAAGCTCATAGTCATCTCTAGCTTGCTTAATATCGTGGCTTGCTCTTGACTTCTTTGAAAGCTTGAAGCATGTTCATGACATCCATTGAAGCTCTTTTCTCTTGGACTTTATTTGCGTGATTCATCACGGAGGAGGCATCGGTCACATTATCCAACAAAGGCGAAGTTCGAGCAGGGATGGTACTAACTTCCGGAGAAGCGGTAGTAGAGGTCAACTTGGTTCGATAATCCCTTCATGATGAAACAGTGGTACTATCTTGTTTAAGCACTTGAATAGATCCACATCAAGGATTGTTTTCTAATTCTATGAAGAAGTACAACCCTATCATCAGAGGGCATTGCTTTAGAGGTCGAACCAGCACCAGTCGTAGAAAGTGGAATATCCCTTTGAGCCAACTTAGCCTTCATGTACCCAATAAGGTCATTTCTTTTCAAATTGGCTAATTCTTCTTCAGCTGTTTGGGGCTGAGAAGACCCAGGAAGTTCCATACGTAATGGAGTAACATCCATTTCGAAGTCCATTTGCTCATTAGTACGAAGACCATCATCGTCATTATTGACGTTTTCATCATCTTGTCCATCATCAGTCAAATCCACCACCTCGATGTCATCATTCTGATCACCATCAGCACCAGACCCTGTCCTTTCGCTCGAACCTTCTTGAGTGTCTTCTCCTTCTTCATCCTCAGACCTTTCCTCGCTAGAATCTTCACTCTCTTGAGAGGCAGTGGTTCTTTCCTCTTCAGTTTGAGGTATTTGTTCACGCTCTTGAGGATTCTGGAGGATTTTGGGTGAAGAGCCTCGGAGCAACATACGTAGCATCTTGAGCATTATTGCATTGGTCTCCTTGAGAGGCGAAGTGCCTTGATCATCGAGACGATCGGAAGCTCCAGTTGGGAGTGCCATGTTAGAAGAGCCTCTATTTTGCACTGGATTATTTGAATCCCCATGAGGAGAAGAGTGAATCGGAGCGGATGTTTGCGGAGGAGGAGTCGAAGTGGTTGGGATGCAGGTCGAATCATCCTACATAGATAAAGAAAGATTAGAAGCGATAACTAAGAGTGCGAATAATCATTTAAGAATTGAAGTAAACTCACACGGGTTGTCAGTAGATATATTCTTCTATATGTTCCAACATTACGTTGGAGGTCGAAGGTGGAATTTTGGATTGGTGTGAGGGAGCAACATCTCTTGAATCAAGTCGGAGGCGTCGGTATCCTTTAGTACGTTTTCTTACATTTCTTCTTCAAAGCCGTTGGAGAACTTTCTCCAACTTTGAGAATCCTCCAATGGCGCTAGTTTTCTCTTTTTGGAGTGGTTGGAGGAAGTTTACTCGTCTGGAAATGGTACAAAAGCATAATTTAGATTTAAATTCGAGAAAAAATCGACCTATTTGAAATACCGAGGATAAAATGTACCTTGAATCGGAGGCGATTGTTGTGGGTGGTGTGATTTGAGTAGTTGTTGGAGTGGGTGCGGTGTTCGTTGTTGTAGTTGCGGATTGATTGTTGAGTCACTTAATACACCATCATTTGTCTCGTGGGATTGTTGAGCTGTTTCCTTCCTGGTCTTCGATCATTAGTCTTGATCTGAGGCTGGAAATCGAGCAATTAAAGCGAAAGTTAAAACAAAGAAAGTAATAAATATTTGGATTTCCCAATCATTCGCACCTGCGCCCTCATTCGAAAGAATCGACATGGCGGAAAGGTCATAGTGAAGATGTCAGGGAAATTATGAAGCGATGTCGAGCCCATGTCCACGGTCTCGGATGGCTTTGGTTTCTTGTGGGATTTATATTTGAGCATTTGCTGCAAATTAACCACCAGGATATGGAAACCAAGCGAGCCAATTAAGTAGGTAGTTTTGGAAATCTAGGTGGATGCATTTCAGTGCCAACCTATACCTATCTTGGTGACAACCGAAGGAAGTTGGAACTTAGAAATTTTTCTTTAAATTTTTCCTCAGGTTTGAGCCGCTCGATATCTGAGTGGTTTGCGGTAGCGTGGGATCATAAGTAGTTTGAGTAAGTCGAAAAGCTTTAATCTCTTGGCGTGGGTCAACATACCTTTCTTTTATGTACACGCACATCGAGCAGCGGTCGGTTTAGCTTGAATGGTAAGAGTGTCAAACATATAAGATTGATAAATTTAATCCACCAATCTAGAAAACTCTTTGAAGATAAAGGAGGCGGTTGAAAGGGATTAATTTGAATTGGTGAACTCTTGATATTGTTCTTGTTGAAGCTTGGCATCTACGGCTTTAAAGTTCGACCAGAGTAATGGCGCCTTGAGTTTGGAACAAGGTTCGGTATTAATTGACAGACCAAATTGTCTCGAAGCGAAGTTAGGTTGATAGGCAAATAAGAGGATACGGTTCTTGGTCGGGAGTAATTCTTGAGGAGATTAGTCTTGGTAATAAAGGCCTTCGGATATCTTGGATTTCCTTGCATTTAGCAGCCTCCGAAAGAGACATAGTGAACCATGATGGTCCATGAGTCCTCGAAGCAAAAGGTGCCATAGTTTCGTTAAATTCATGTTGTTTGGAGAGAAGCATAATGTACTTTGAAAATGAAACCTGGAAATCGGCCTTGTCATCACTAGGAGTCAGTCTCCTCGACCTCTCGTGCCCTCAGCGTTTCGATCAACTATCTCTGGATCTTGCTCATTAATAGTACCTGCAGTGGAGAGCGAAGACTCGAACATAGCATTTAGCCATAACTGGAGCAACCAGAAGGGACCAGCTAACAAGATGTTCTTGGAGGAATGAGATTTCAAGCTCGAAACAGCTGATCTCAGGCTCTCGTAAAGGTCAACTAGCGGGGAGTTCACTAAGTTAATCCTCACATTCTCATGCAAATCTCTTGCTAGAGGAATGAACCTACTAGCTACAGAGTGACTGCTTTATGACGTATCTTGATAGCCAAAAGTAAGGAAGGCAATGTGTTCAACATCGGAACACTATCACCTACGTGGTAATGACTAATGAATTTGGAGAAGGTGGCTAGTTTGATATCGAAATCAATAATACTTGAATGTTCCTCGACATCGAACATATGTTTCCCCTACTGGTGTTAGTCCAGTGATGGCAGTTATATCGAAGAGTGTGGGTGTGATCATCCCTCCGGGGAGGTGGAAGGTATTATAGGTGCTATCCCAAAAATACAGGGATGCGAATAACATAGGATATTTGTATGTGGCTTTGGTTTGGATAATTTCGGAAATTATAGATACCTAATTCCTCCCGATGTGACTTCTTAACTTCTATTTTGGCGAACCAGTTCTGATATGCTACATCAGCAGTTGGACAGGATCGAAATGGTTTAAAGTTGTTTTTAACATAGTCCAGAGTGAAAGGATCTTTTGGGGTAGTCATAGGAGTTTCTACATCCTTTGGAGCAACAGGATCATTGACATTGATTCCTACCCTAGGGGTTTCCATTGTATTGAATAAAGGTTTGAAATCGTAACAAGCAGGGAAATATGGTTCGTGTATCCTTAAGAATCTCAAAAGTAAAGAGGACCCATTAGGGCAAATCTCTTTCGGAGCGTTAGTAGGGATTAATACGAGAGGAGTATAAGAGCTCTTGCTCTTTGGAATTCCACAGGGTATAAGTGCAGATTGACCTTGGTGAGTGCCACCTTGCTTTCCAAAATTGTTCCGGTGTTCTTATTCTTCTTCTTAGAAATCTTTTTACAGGATGTTGATGAAGACATTGTTGGGGTTTTGATTAAAGAGATTAGGGTTCTTCTACGAGAAAGAGAGAAAAAGAAGATTGAGTGTGGAAAAAGTGAAAAGACTAAAGTTTGTTTGGTTTATAGTGAGGAAGTGGAAACAATCGACTAATGCCAAGTTACGTGGGAGGCGTGGGTTGGATACGATGAGGTGGCGTGAAGTCGATGTGGTAATAAGCATGATTAAAGGTGATCATTGCTTTTAATAAATACCATACCGTGGTTCTTTGTGTGAAAGCGGTTCGGAAACCGGGGGTCATCGTGATTGACATAATGGAAATCTTATGCAGGGTCATAATTACTCGAGTCACGTCAAAATCTTGTAGATATATTTAAAATAAGTATTTCTTAAAAGGGATTCGAAATACATATTTTAAAGGGGCATTTGTTAGGTGAAGATTTTGATATCTTGTGATTGAAGAAGGATCATGGAGCTCGAGATGAGATGATGTTAAAGTATTCAAGGAACATAGTGAATGTCATAGTTTGGAAAGAAAAGAATTAGCCCTTGAATGGATGTATTGAGTTAGGATTGTCGAGCGGAAATAATGGTGATATGTGTAAAACAAGCTTGATCGGGCAATAGAATTGTATGAGAGGAAATGGGTTGAAATCAAAGTGAGTGATACATTTGAAATTCAAAGCGAGCGGGATAAAAGGAGTTGAAGCAGCTGAAAAGCGGTTCAGCGTGGAAGCAAAGAGCATGGTGTCTGCATGTTCTAAGCGTGGCAAGATCTTATGGGTTGAACGAGTTATGGTTGAATTAGTATAAATAGGAGTCTTAATGTTAGGATTTAGGTGTGTCATATCTATTGTACTAAAATTGATCACATTCAAAATACCACATGGCTAGAAAGCGAATGCCACGAATGATATACGTATGATTGCACCAAAGCTTTATTATTCAACAATGTATCTTTATCCTTCGGTCTAACTTTATCTTGCATCAATGTCTTTTAAGTTTCTTTACTTTCAAAGTCATTTCATTTAAATGTTTTTCTACCATCGTGAAGTTCTTTACTTTTCCAAAACTTTTACATTAATCTTTGTTATTTCCCGACTTTTATACATTTGTTTACATTCACATCTTTTCGTTTGTGCTTGATTACTTTGAAAATCTTTTACACTTTAAGAGTTTATTTGAATATTCTTTGCATTTATATACTTTCTTGCCATTTAATTTGAATGTTCTTGTTTATTCGAACCAAATACATTATTTACTTGATCATATCACTAAATAATCGGGGCGTGCTTGAACCTATCGAAACATCCAAAAACAAGTCTCAAATATGGATCTCTATCTTAAGTTCATACCAGCGATACCCCATAGGATCAATCTAGTCGATCACCCAAGTTACGAGAGGATTGAATAACATAACAGTTATAACGCTTATTCAATAGTTTGGAAGACTAGCGGTTGTTTCACGAAAATCCTTGTGAACACCCACGTAGAGACACGCCTCTAATCATCATTATCGATCAATTCGGAAGTTTGTTATTCTTCATTCTAAAGAATTAGCATTGCAACCCTTCGGTGGCAATTCAACATATGAAGCTTGGTAAAATCATCTTATTGGGCCATTTCTTCTATCCTCCAAACCAGCAATGTCGAGGTTTAGTTTGATAACCAATGCATCAACAGTATATTCATGCATTCATATCATATCCTACATAGTTTCATAAACTGACCAAGACTTGGGATGTTTCAAGATCGGCTAGTGATTATTCTCAATAAAATCGGACTTTGAAGATTATTTATCGAATGCGATTAGATCTTAGGTCACAAGTTTGAAGGCTCGACCATAATTGGTCTACATCGGTGATGATTCTCAAATCGAATCTCTTCAAAGTGGGTAATCTTCCCCAAGTGAACTATTGTATCAATGAAATTTCTTGCTCGGGTTTTGGTGATTTTTCTTTATAGAGTTTCTTTTGAAGTACCCGATGCAAGCGAGAAGACCTTTCTCAAATGACAACTTAGTTCTTCTCCCAATGCAAGTTGAGCGGCTTGGTCGAAAGATAAATTAGCGATGCGTCAACTCTTAGGATAATTTCTTCCCCATAAGTGATTGATCATCCCGTGAACTCTTGTGTCAACGGAATTTTCCATAGATCTCCCGTGTTGTTCCCCACGAGAGTTATCTTTAGAGTTTTACGCATCGAAGCTTCATTTGCTCCCCAGTGAGCCTTCTCCAATAGGGATTACCATCTCGGTATCCCCAATATTCTTATTCTCAATCAAGATCGCGTTAGAGAATCAGGATAACAACTTCCAAGTAAGTCTTAGCGGCAGTCCATTATAGATCCGATTTTCTGAGTTGTTCTCAGTTATTCCCCTGTGAATCTCTGGTGTGTTTATTTCCCGAGTGCATTCCTCGCTTATTCAACAAAGGCATATGTCTACCAGGTGAGATGGTTAAAGGATTTTGGAAGATCATTGCAACATCAAATTGTTTAAACATGTCGGTACATGTTATTACTATGAGTTGGAAGATTTATCCACGGTGAAAGTGTTTATCCCCATCATATGGTGTTGAACTTGATTCCTATCTCCCCAATGGAGTTATCTATGGCTTATTGCAACTCACTTCTAGCTCAACAGCTACGAGACCAAATGATGATTTTTCAACGTTAAAATGGTTTAACATATCTGTATATGCTTGTTACATCCTTTTGTCATCAAGGTGTTAGCTTGTCAACTATTAGGGCATTCATATCGGGGCACAATGTAAACATAAATTATTTTATCCAGAGATCCACTTCGATCTTCGAATACCGACCATGTTCTCTTTGGTCGAGTCATCAAATTGGGGATACATTAATGCATTTCGAAATTGCTATCTTTCCTTCTACAAAGTTCTGTGGAGCCTTTCAAGTGGTAGTCGACATTGAAGCGGTGCATTATCGCATGATGCATTTGAATTTTCCTCTTAGCGGTGTGAAATCATTAATGTTGCATTAAAACAAAAAAATCATGCATATCATATTCATGCATTGGCCTTAGCTAGTTTCTTTCTTGAATTTTTCCCCAACTTGAGCTGTAAATATCCTAAATCGGGATCAAAATTGAAGGATTAGTTCTCGAGGGCGACATAATTATCCTCTTTTCTCAAGCACAAGTTATGTGTGGATCTTCTGTGATGGTTTCTCGATGAGATTCCTTCCAGGGAAAGAATTGTCTTTCAATGGACTCTAATGTCGACCAAAATTATCAGCAAGGAATCCCCGATGAAGTTTTCCACGGTTTCCTTATGGAGTTCCTTGTGACCAATTTAAAGTGAGTCTCCTTAGGAAAGGATTACCATAAAATTATTCTTGGTATTTTCAAGAATTCTTTCGAGACAAATCTTCTCAGGTCTCCCGATCTCCATTGATTTGACTAATTACCAAAGCGGAATCTCCATATACGCTTAAGATTTTGATTCTCGGATCAATGGCTGCTTCAATAAAATACAAGCCGTACTCGGCCACATTATTGGTGCAATCGAAGCAGTTCTGGCGTTGAATGGAATATGAAAACTTCATCGAATGATAGCGTCAACACCATTCCTAATGCATTTGAGGCTCCATCGAATGCATCGTCCACGAACAGGGAGCTCGGGTCCCTCTTGAGGCCACGGAATGTTACAATCTAGATATACATAATGTCTTCATCGAGGAACTCAAACTTCATGGTGATAGTCATCATCTAATGGTTGTTGGCGAGATAGTCCGCCACCACACTACCTGATAGCCTTGGTAGTGTATTGGATATCATATTCATCGGGATCATTTGCCAGGGCTATCCTTCGGTGAAGGCGTTCTCAAAGATATACTTTATCGGGTCCATTTGGAGATCAAGAAAGTAGTGTGAGTTAACATATCTTTATGCAGGTCGTTTGCTGCCCATGCAGTGCACCAAGTCTTTTCAATAATGAATACCTCGATTAGCATTACGTGAACTTCTTGCTCAAATAGTATATGCTCTTTCTCCTTAATCTCATCATGTTGACCAGAAACTGACCCATGGAATTCTCAACACGGTCAAGTACATAATCAGCGATGCACCTTCCACAAGGTGAGAGAATGGAGAGGCTCTTGTAGGTACCTCTTTATCTTGTCGAATCTTGCGACAATCGTTGTTCCACACAGTCGTTGGATTCTTTCTTATGACTTGAAAATGGGCTCACGGTGGTGTGAGATGAAAATGAACCTAGCGATGTAATTCGGTCTTCCGAAACCTCGCACTTCCTTTCATCCTTGGCTACATCTCTTGTATCGCTTTTATCTTTGCGGGGTCAACCTCGATCCCTTTCTCGCTCACAATAAAGCCTAAGGTTTCACTGATCTCACCCCAAGGTGCACTTACTTGGGTTCAACCTCGGCTGAACTTTCTCGAACTTTCGAACAATTTCAACAAGTGAACGGTGTTCTTCTTACATTTGGGACTTGGCAATCATATCATCCGTAGACTTCAATCTCTTTATGCATCATATCATGAAGGAGAGTAACCATAAGCTGATATATTGCCCTGCGTTCTTCAAAGAAGGCATCTTTGTAGCGAGAAAGTTCCCAGGTGTAATGAAAGTAGTTTCTCCATATCATTGGGCGCCATCTTAATATGGTTGTAGCGGAGAAACCATCCATGAAGGAGAATACTTTAGCTCGAGTATTATCGACCAAAATGTCGATGTCTTGGGAGGAAGTCATCCTTAGGGCTAGCTATTCAAATCCCTATAGTCGGCACACGTCACCTTGCCGTCTTTCTTGATCTTGGTACAATGTTTGCAACCCATGGGGATAAGAAACAACCTTTAGGAAACACCTTCCATACTTGAACCTCTTCTTTGATTTTCCTTGACATTTGGATGTGATTGCGGAAGCTACGCTTTACGGTGGGCATCCTTCTTTGAGGGCGACTCGTGCATGCGATGTCGATATCTAACGGGCATATCTTCATAAGACCAAGCAAAGATGTCACGTACTCATAGCATTTCGACAAGCTTTTGTAACTCCATCTTCAATCTGCCGATCTTGACCTCCTTTCGAGCATCCTCGGTTCCTAGATTGATCACTTCTAGAGCCTCTTGAGTGCGGTGGATGACCTTTTCTTCTTGCCTCAACATCTGGCTAATTCTTGAGGTAATTCACAGTCCTCTTGACTTCCTCTTGACTTGATAAATCGGTTCGTCGAAATCATAATGAGCCCACAGTAGGAATCATCGTCGACAAAATCCGGGTCCGTCGAAGGACCGTCTGCGTTATTGGTAATTTTATTTTTATTATTATTTTTAATTAAGTTTTTTATGATAAAATAAAAAGAAAAGACAAAAGGTTTGTATAAAAGAAGTAAAATTTGATATTGTCACCTTTAAAAGAAATAAGTGAAGAAAAAACAAAGAGAAAAATTTGAATGCAAAAGGGCGTCCTTCATTAATAAACTTGAAAGTTAAAAACATGGTGGCCTACGGCATGATCACTACGTCTTGGGCATAACGTAGGAATTATGGCATGACATAAAAGCAGAAAATTACTCTTCAAAGCGGGTAACCACGGCCACATCTTCAGAACCAATTTGAAAGCTCACGTCACGGAGCAGTTGGGTAGATCCACTTGTCCTTATCCGTACTTTGTCCCTTCACCATCAATAGCATCAACATCTTCAATGGATTCCACCTTTGACAAACGGCGGGAGGAGACACCCTTTGTTATTGGGGTGGAGGAGAACTTCATTCAGGAGCAAAACCCAAACCCTCTTATCCGTGCGGGTGAGCTCTAGCACTCTTCCCCACCCTTCGAGGATGTCGACTTGACAATAGCTTGAGCTTGCTTGTAGGATGCCATGGAGACTTACCTTTTGCAAAGGGATCTTATCGTGATCACCTCAAAAGCTTGGCATGGAGTTTCGTGGATCTCTCCTTCAACTTCAACATACCGAAAGTTGCTCGGATGGTGACGACAATCTTCTTCACATAAATGGTGACCACCTCCATTAATTAAGAACTTCACTTTTGGTGCAAGGTGGATGTCACGGCACCAGCCCGTGAATCCGAGCGTCGAAGCAAACAACGATGGGAGGATTAATATCCATGACGAAAAAAGTTGCATCAAAACACAGTGGCCTATCTTAATAGGCGAGTCCACCTCGCCGAAACAAGACCTCTTCGACCCATCAAGCGCCTTAACTATCAAATCCTTTGGGTCTCACTGACCCCTTAGTCCACTTGAAGGTAGACTTGGAAGAACATTGAGGATGATCCGTGTCAACCGACACGGGATAAAGTAGTTCTCGCTATCTCCACGGAAGCGTGTGCGCTTTGTTATGCTTCCTTCCCTCGGGAGGTAAATCGAATCGATAAAAGCAAGACCATTACTTGCGAAATCTTGTTCACAATGCCTCCAAATTGGTTAGCAAGAGATTTCTTGAGGCGAAGCGTTCCCCACAGTGCATCAGGCGTTGCGGTGAGGCTCGGAATCCTCAACAAGGCTAAGATAGAAATCTTGGCGGGCGTCTGGCGGTGTCGATTATCTTGTAATCGCTCTTCCTTATATACCTCATCGGTTCTTCACATCTTTCAACTCGGGGCTCGAGCGAGGTTACGAAATCTTTGGTGTTGACTCACCCCAATCATGACTCCTTTCCCTTTTGCTTTAGCCTTGGCCAAAGCTTGAGGACTTTCTCAACTAGATTGGGTGGAGAGAAGATTCGTCCACCGGGTAATCAGAGCTTTCTTATGTCATACCTTTGCTGAGGCTCAAATCTTCAATCTTCTTTTCATCGGACTTTCCTCCTTGAGGTCTCCATATTCAATTTCTTGCCGTCACGGTAGCACTCGGACCCATAATTCACGGAATGGCCTTTTCACTAGTGTAGGGGACGGGGCCCGGCAAGTAATGATCACGGGAGGTTTCTTAGTCGGCACGAGGGATTGTAGCAGGAATCCTTCTAAGTGGCGGGGATAGTAATCACGTCGACCTCATCTTCACCATTCGCACATCAAGTTCTTTACGGACAAGCGAAGAGTCCCTTGATGTCAGACCAGAATCTCGTCTCAATCAACACGACCTTCACTTGGATTAAGCATTGTTTACAACCATCATCGACGGGAAATCTCCCTCAACAATAATTGCTTCTTTATCCACAGCGAATTGTCAAACCACTAACATCCATTATCGGGGTTCAAACTTCCATCTTACAAATGCATTAATAGCATTTCCACCATGAGGAGGTAAAGGGTCTTTGAATGACATTAGGAGTGGGAGGAGGTCCAAAGTTGATTGCCTCGGTGTCTAGTAAATTACGCACCTTGTACTTGAAAGCATAGCAATTCTCAATGGAATGCCGGAGCATTAGAATGATAGAGGCAGCGGGCATTAGCATTGAAATACTTGCGGGTTATCGGGATCAATCTTTAGATGGCGCGATTCAATCATATTCGAGACTTTGCAAATGGGCGAATACCTACGCATAAGACATTGGCAAAGGTCAAACTTCTTCATGGGTCTTGGTGGTATTGTCTCGGAGCAACATCTTGTTTTGGAACACTAGCGGGAATAATTCTGACAACTTGGCGATTGAATTCTGGCGCTTCTCTTTCCTCTTCGCTCATCTTCGCTTGACTCACCTTCCTTCTTCTTACGGTAACCACCAAAAGCTTTTGGCGCCACCAACTTGATTCTTGTCGGTACCAACATCTTGGATCTTTCTAACTTGATCCCATCTCAACTCTTTCACGAACATCACCATGTCGGTAGTCTTGGTCGGTGCAAGAGGCATAGTACGGCCCATCTAGTGTTGGTAAACATTTCCACCATCTCGTTCCACCATAGGGGTTGAACTTTAGCGACTACCTCGCGCCACCTTTGCGTACTCCTTGAAAGATTCGGTTTTCTTGAGCTAGGTTGTGCAGCTGGGTCCTCGTAGGTGCCATATCGATTATTAAAGCCATAGTGTTGAACAAAAGCTACAACAACTCTCTCGAGTTCGCACACAGGGCTATCAAGGCCCATATACCAATCAATGGTCCATCGGTCATTGTCTTGAAAAAATGCATCAAGAGCTTCTCATCCTTCGTGTGGGACATCCTCCTATAGTAATACCTCAAATGAGTTTTAGGACAAGAGTTGCCCTTGTACTTTGAAAGCTACAGGATTTTGAATTTTGGAGGAATCTTCACTCCTTAGACAAACCCAAGTTGGACATGTCGAACCCCAAACATCCACGATTCTCAAAGGCTTGCATGGCTCCTCGAGCATCTTGAACTTCGTCGACTTGGGCTCCCATTGGAAAACCAATCCTCAAAATTATCCTCCTCGATCTTGGGGCGGGAATCGAATAGTCCTTACGCACGGTGGAGGAATCCACCGGCTCACGGCTGGCGATGTGTGGGGTAGGCGGAGGAGGAACCACGGCGTGATTCATTTGGCAACTTGATTCTCTCGGTAAGATCCCAAGACGGTGTTGACCTCAAGCTAATTAGGACAAAGCATTCCCATGAGGAGGAACAACCGCGGCTTCCTCGGTGGTTGCGGCGGGACCTCCTGACGAGCTCTCAACTCCTCTTGTTGCGAGCCATGTTTTGAATTATCTCCATCAATTGCCTATCGGTATCCATTCTTGTCCCGGCCATGTCGCTTCCATCTTCTCCATCAATTTCTTCAGTTACTTCTTGTCGGGTAGCGATGAGCGATGAAACATAGTCTCTCAAATGCATGGAGAAGAAAACCAGCAGCGATAAGATGGTGATCTCATACCATTATGTATGATATGCTATGGGAGTATGCATGCATGCCCGTGATATGTTTTTGTACATTTTATTTTCGAGGGACTCTTTGAAGACTACGCTAGTTAACAATAAACATTAGAGAAAAAAGCTGATTAAGCTGCAATTCAACGAAATCTCATAGAAACTCAAAGTGTTAGTTGTGACTACAAGGTTGTTCAAGCTCAAATAGAGCAATAAGATTAAATCTTTGGAATTTAAATCATTACATTAATAATTAGATTCAAATATTCAAATAAGATAAGTGGCTAAAAACTAGAAATCTTTGTCACAGCGAGGCTTCAAATCTCTAGTTTCCGCTTTGAACACATTCACCACCTCTTGTGAGAGGAAGAGAAGTCACTCACGGCGGGAGGTATCGGGTTGCCTTGAGGTCTTCTAGGGCCGACTGAGCCTCAAAGTACGTCGAATCAAGCGGTTACACATGTCAACCATTTCTTTGTACTTCCAATAGAAATGCCCATTCTGTTCTTCTAGAAAGGACACTAGTTCATCCTTTTCATCTAACAGACGATTGACTTTTGGATCTCATCAATCCAACCTTGGCATTGCTCTCTAAGGCCTTCGTAAGCATCCCTATTGCTATCTCTTTCTTCCCTGATATTCACTCTGAATTTTTCACTAATTCATTGCTTCCAATTCTCGGCGATCACGAGACTTCTTCTTTTGGTTATCTCATTCTCTAGCATTTTATTGGTTCGTGCTAGAAGCTTCTTTGAAATCTTTGCTTCAGAGCGTGCTTTCAATGCTCTCTTTTCTTCATGACCTTTCCTTCATCTAGATAAGCTGGCCCCTTTGATCTTGGCGGTCTTGATTGTCGACGGAGGTCCTTGCCCACTGCACCTCCTCAAGTTTCGAACATCTCATCGAGGCTCTTCATCCTTTTCATTACATCTTCTTCTTCCTCTAATTCTTCTTTCACCTCCTTGAGGTTAGCCTCCAAATTTTCACTCACGAGAAAAATGCGAGAATTAGAGCTTTGTAGCTCAACTTTCCTCCTCCATCTTCGATAATTTCCTGAAGCCTCATATTCTCCTCTATTGGCACATGGTGATTCAGGTTCGGGATGATCAAAGGTACCTCCACAAAGTAAAGCGACTTGATTTCTTGGACTCTCTATCACCTTGGCGATAAGATCTTCCATCAATTCGCCTCTCTGATTAACTCTCGGCTTTCCTATGGATTTGACCCCAAGCTCTTGGATCTTGATACTTCGTTCGGTCCTTTTACCAAGTTCGTGCACAATGAAGCTTTCCAAGTGCTCAAGCCTTGGTTCGTTTTCCATCGGATACCCCAATTGTCTTGTTGCAAGTCTTGGGTTATAATTGATGCAACCCATAGACCCAATCAAAGGAACATTAGAATATCCACCACGGTGGTGATAACATCAGAATCCGAACACAGAGAATGCCACATCACACCATGGTATTAGTGAAGCCAATTTTGAGACCAAGATAAGTTTCTCGGGATCTTCTCCACGGTCCACTTTGAGGAATATGAAGTCAACCATAAATCTGATGGAGAACAACACAGAACCACCCTGCTTCTTGGATGTCTCTCATGGAGATGGTAAGAACATCGATAGATCCGAGGAGGGGTTCTTGACATGAATATACCAATAGCGAGGAGACTCAAGTAACCAATTTCATTAGTTGGAAACAAAACCACCCAAAAATGAGCAAAGCAAGAATGGGTGAAAGTCGGAATCGTCTTGAACACTCAAACTTAATAACTTATCCTCAAGTTTTGCCTAAGAATACCTTTATGCAGTAATCAAGGTGCCACCTCCCTTACGAGGAAGAAACAAGGCAGCGACTACCTTAGCCTTAGGTCTTGCCCTATGTTGAGGAAAGGAATGTAGTCCTTCAAAGGCCAATTAAGGATTCTCTCGAACTCTTGAATTGTAGGAGCAGTGAAAGTCTTGGAATGTGAAGCATCGAAGAGGAGGATCATAGTACTTTGCGAGCAATCAAAGCTTCCATGTCCACATTGGTAGTCAAAAGATCTAGGATGTTCCCAAACCTTTTCCCAAAATAAGCTCTCTTGTGGTAGATTCTTTCACTTTGAGTTATCGGCTTCCCAACTTGTTCTTTGAATTTGAGACATGGAGCGATCTTCACGATTGGATTCATTCTTCCTTTACTTCTTGCACCAACAAAATCTATAAGGTTCCACGAAAATAAAGTTATATGCTAAATGGTTTTGTGCAAATGTATGCAATGCATGTTGCAAATTAAATAAATGGTTCATAGGATCGGTCGGTCAAGGTTTCGATCTACCAACAATTCCGGGTAAGGCTAATCTTATGTTTTTGCTAAATGTTTCTTGGGGTCTCGGATCCTTTTACAAACACTATCATCGGCGAGGGGCCTACGTGGCGATAGTATTTGTAAAGTATACCAAACTCGAGGATGCTCTAAATCAACATTTGGCGTTTTGGTCTCGGTTAGGACAACATGAACAAACTTAGAGTTATAGGTCATTTGTCAAAGATTGATGTCTGCTACTTGGGGCCAACAAACTCCAAAACAACCAACTCTAATAAGAGCCTTCGCTTGGGCCAACAAGACAATGGAGTCGAGTGGACCTAGGCTACATGACCCCTCTATTCTAAAGGTGACCTAGAAGCTTGGTAGTGGGCTTATCTATGTATCAATGCCCATGAATTCCCATCACAATAATATATCAACAAATTAATATACATAAAGTAAGAGAAAATAAGCAAATAAACAATAGATAAGCATAAAGAAGAAAGCAATAAACAAACACACAAACATGCGAAGAACTAAACTAGGGTTGACTCGCTTAGTCAAAAAGTTTTATTTTAAAAAAAGTCCCCGATGAAGTGCCAAAACAACTCGATTTTCAAAAATCATTTAAATGAATTTTCAAAAACAATGAAATCGCCACCTAATTTTATTTGTTCTAAAAGAGCGGAAATATAGATAAAACCCACAAAATCGGATAAAGCGGTCTACAAGACCAAAAAGCATGGATTCGGAGTCGGTTCGCAAGGTATTAGCACCTCTTCGTCCATCGTACTCGATGGGACCCATTTAGTTCAAAATGTGTTTGTGTGTAATCGCTAATTTCTAAGTTATAAATATGAAATAAGAAAAGGGTTTGTTTATTATTATTTTGAGTTTGACACGGTTTGAAACAGCGTGCCTCACGTATTCCCTCGTGCAATGGGAAAGTCAAAACTCCGTAGTTCTTGTTGAAAATGTCTTGGGTTGTTTGTATTGATTTTAGAAGAAAATGTTTTGATTTTGATAATCGCATATGGCGAAAAAAGTTTGAATGGGTTGAATTGATTTTAATGGTAGATGACAAGTACCAAAGCGTTGGGATACCTCTAACGATTCGATACTCGAGATTGGTGATTGAGGTCAACGATCTTCTCTCATCAAAATCTTTATTATGAAAAGGGTGAGGTGAAACAAAGTTCACTTTTATTAAGTGTTATGGAATAAAGTATTTAAGTCATTGGGTTACCCTCTAATGGCCCAAATACTTTACATTTTAATTAAATCGTTGGGCGAACCTCTAACAATTTAATTAAGTACCATAACACTATGTTTTTTGTTTTGTAGAAAAATTGATTTAAAGAAAACAAATTCAATTAATTAATTTAATATGAAAGTGTTTTAAATGTTCAAGTGTATGGAATAAAGTATTCAAGTCATTGGGTTACCCTCTAATGGCCCAAATACTTTACATTTTAATTAAATCGTTGGGCGAACCTCTAACAATTTAATTAAGTACCATAACACTATTTTGATTTGAAAGTGTGTTGAAAATTGCGGCGTTGGACGTAGAGAAATGATATTTCGGGTTATGATTAACCAAGTATATGGACTTGATTAACCTCGTGAGGATAGGTGCTCTATCTGACCATGAGACCACGGTGCATGGTGATTGGTATATAGACCAATTATTTTTGGGTTATGATTAATCAAGGCAGCGAGGGCCTAATTAACCTCGTGAGGATGGCCATGCCATCCCACCATGAGACCCTTAGAAATTTGGTGTGGGTAACCAAAAATAAGAGAGAGAGGAGGCGTTGTTGATTTTATATTAATGTGAGGTGAGTGTACAATCGCGTAATAAAAAACAAGCGGATAATATAATAGCGGATAATAAAGAAAATAAATTAACACACAATACAAATCGAATTTAAATAATTATTAGTATAGATATTTTTTACTTGATAAAAATCAACTAACAATTTAATTGATAATTCAACAAATAAAAAACTACCATATGCCAAATATTATTTAATACATCATTATAAAACAAACTTGCATAGTATTGAATTTAAAGAGAGGGTTTAGAAATGGGCCTGATTGGAGCTTTAAATCACAGGGGTGTAATGACAATGAGCCCAACCCAAAACCAAGCTGCTGGATCTTGTGTGGCGACTCCATGAGGCATGCTGTGGTCCACCATTCTGGATCGTCGGATCTGGACTCTGGCAGATCTGA